>JBBPJS010000817.1:0-13703 GCA_038088835.1 Singerocomus rubriflavus | reverse complement strand
AGCATAGAGCAGGAGCAGGAGCAGGAGCCAGAGCAGGAGCCAAAACCAGAACCCGCACCACCTGCTCCTGTTCAAGTTTAAGGTGGCAAAGGCATCTGCCTTCGCTTTGTACGATTATGAGGCACTGCTCTCTTTTGACACAATCGCTGGCTGCCCTATTGAACGTCAACGATTGCGTTTCTAATCGGGCTGCAGAAGACAACGAGATGAATCTCGTTGAAGGCGAGGTGATCGAACAGGTTGAATAAATCGTTGAAGGATGGTGGAGTGGCGTTGGCCAGGGAGGTGCCAGGACAGGATTGTTCCCTGGTATCTATCTCGATGGACACAAAACCTTGTCTCAGACTTTTTGTAGTGAACTATGCGGAGCTCATCGAGACCCCGCAAGCGCCAGAAGAGGAACCTCCTCCGCCCCCACCGCCCGTTGTGATATGTGCTCTTGGGGCTGTCTCGCGTTGTTGGTTGTTGAACGTCGCTTTGCATTGCTTTTCTGTAGCTCGCTGCACCACCAGCACCGCCTACGCCTCCCCCTCCGGTAATCGAACAGGGTGTCGTCGTCGTAGCACTCTACGAGTAAGTATCCCCGTTCTCTGGGTATTGGCCTCGTCTACGTCCCCAGCCCTTGCTCACCCCACATCAACCGCGTGGTTACGATACCCCAAAAGACAATGAAGTCACCTTCCCCAAAGGTGAACGTATCGCGCTCATTGAAGAGGTTGGCGAGCGCTGGCCGCAAGGTAAGAATCTGAGGGGTCAGGTGTGCATCTTCCTAGGTCCGTTGGTCCGACGTATCTGGTGTGTGTGTGTGTGTGTGTGTGTGTGTTGATCGTGGATGTTAGTGCAAGTCGTGGAGCAGTAGTGTGGGGTCTGTCATGTCTGGAAGAAAAAAACAAGGAGAGTTGTGTCTCCCTGGTGTGTTCATACTGATAACGTGTCAAGTACAATATAGTATTCGTTTACATCACTCGAGGCTACAAGTACACACATCTGCAGTGATATACCCCTGTAATGTGGCAACCGCTTCTTGGCCGCTGTGCTCTCCGTCGAAGTTGAACTTACACTCGCTGACCTGCGGTGTCCAACAAGGGTGGAGAGGCAGGCATGGTGCCATAGTCGACGTGGCCAGTGGTGGAGTAATTGATACATATGATGATGTCCCACATTTGTGCTGCTGAACCCCTTGTATGATGATCGTCGACCATCGAGTAGATAGTGCAGGTCGCCGAGGAGATAGCGATGGGCGTTCACTACGCGACGTAGTCGTCGGCGTGGGCCGTATCAGGAGTCTTTCATATGGTATTTGGAGTCAATATCGTCAGCTACCAGAGAATCGATCCATTGGCTAGATGCAGAGTGTACGAACGAGAAAGTTGTCGCACTGGTCCCTTACTGAATCCTTTGCTCGAACTCATTCTACCATCGTCTTTGAATGCAGGTCCAGTCAAGTGCAAAACAAGTATCAATAACTTCCGTCTGTGATAATAATTCCAGTCCTGCGTGCGATCTATCCAGACGATCACAAGAAAGAGTTAAGTCGATACAAACGATAACGACTGCCACTCGACCTCACTCCAAGGCTCCCACCTCCGACTCAACACGGCATCGGCCCTTTAAAGCTTTACACCTCGTCAACCTCCATCGCCTGCTGTCCATTGACATCGAATTCCTGTCCAAATGCTCCAGCCAAAAAAAATCTCAGAAAACGAATAAACTTGCATACCTCATAAACGACTTCCCGTCCCAATGGATTCAAAACACACCACCCTACAGGTACTGACTTCTTCAGCCCTTTTGTACCAATGGTTAATTTGGTGGAATGCGGCTTTGAGACTGTCGACGCTTGGTCCTCCTCCAGGCCGACAAACAACACTCGCCATTTCAGGTTCTTCAGTCGCTGTGGTAGGAGACCTTGCAGCTTGTTAAGACCCGCCTGAGGTGACGTATGCTTGAAGGCGGTGGTTGCTTGGATCGCAAAGATTGTGTCCCGCGTGACAAGAGCACTGTCGATGCCAGGAAAATTCTTTGTGCCTGGCCTCCAGTAAAAAGGTGGATCTGTGTTATTGATTTCATCTTGGGTCTCAACACTCCGCATGGTTGCTGTCGACACAGCAGCAGGTAGCGATTCCGACCTTGTGTCTCTTACATGCCACCGACATTTTATTTCACGTCCTTGGTGTACGTAGCTGTGAACCCATGCCTCGTATATGACGCCTGCACCCTGACGTGTTGCGGGGTGGTTTTGCATAATTCGGAAGAAAGCAAAACCAATATCCGGCGTATGTTGCTCAAGAGCCTTCCCGAGCGCGTTCACGAGGGTCGGTGTAGGAACGCAAGCACGCGGGTGAAGTCTGCGATCTATATGGCCAGAAGGATCTTTGGCCGGCAGTATATGGAATATCAACGATGGGCCTGATTCCTCGACGTCGAGTCGTTCCAATGACGGTAGAAATGTCGGGCAGGACTTGACAGCAGTGAAAGCCGCTGCTTTTATTCTGCCCTCGATGACTGTTTCTTCGAGTTCATACCATTCCATTAGTGTTCGAGGAACACCACCCAACTTGGTCCCGAGATTCGCCATGGACTCAACGTTCCATCCAAGCAACAAACTGAATGTCTCGTCAGACCTCTCCGCGATTAAAATCTCGTCTTTTACTCACGCGAGGGCCTCGATCTCCTCCTTAGACCAGACATTCATCACACACATATTAGCACCTTTTTCTTTGCTCCACCGCTTCCAACGATGCTTTTCTGGTGGGGTCGCCTGGATGATTCGCATGTTGAATGCATGGAATGCAGCCGCTGGCTGAATTACATATGTACCGGAGTCCGTCAGAGCCCACATGTCGCGTCGTAATGGCTCCATGTCTTCCAAATCATGAAAAGCAACGGTGTCTGTAAAGAGCGCATAGAATGGCTGGCCACCCGAGGGTTGAAACACAACTGGCTTGTGCTCGCGGAGGCGTTCAACGAGTAGATAAATCAGAAAATATGACTTTCCTACCAGAGCACGAAATAAGTTATAGTTAGTATTCGAGATCCTGAGGATGTTGACTTACCAATACCAGGCTGTCCAATAACGAACGCCCCCTTCTTGTACATGCGGTTCGTCTTCAATAATTCCAGTATCTCGTGGTACTCCTGGCGTATGATTATTTTATTGTGTTGCAAGAATGTTCCACAAAGTGCTGTCAGGGCGTCATAATACTCGGCCAGGTTGAGATACTCTACGCGTTGGGGTTCTAAGAAACCGCGGAGGGAATCGAGATTGTTCCAGGCTGCATGGGCAAATCTCCCGAGCTGCAACCGCACTGTCTCTGACAGATGTTGAGCCATTGCTGTGGGTGTGTGCAGGAGAGTATGTCGACAGTGGAGATGAAAGTGGTTGAAATCAAGAGTGGCGCAACGGAATTTGAAACCCAACTATGTCTCGGGAGTTGGAATACCTTTATGCTGACCAGCGCATGGATGTCGCACACTGGGATTCGTACTGCTCTAGTACGAGTGACCATCCGTGACGATGAGACCGACAACGATGAGGAAGTTTGTATGTCGAACGTCGTCGAATTCTAAACGTGTTCACTCTCACTTGCCACTTGGGTTTATCCAGCACCGTAAACACTGAACCATCGCATCCAGGAATGACGTCACAAAAGTTGCAGAAACCTAATATAGCCAAACAGGGAGTGCTGCCGCCGGCTAACCTAAACAAGACAAAATCACGTGACACTGCAGAGTCTTGGTGGTCCCGGACAGTCCTGGTACGGCCGCTTTATCGTCCTGCTCGTTTCCGTCAGCTTGACCGCCTTCAAGTCCCCTTGGTCCCAGTTATTCACTTGTCCGCTAACTCAACTCAGTCTGCACATCCCAACACCACTGTCGTTTGTATCGGCCATAGGGCACTTCTGGTGGTTCTGGCTGTTGTCCGGTACGTCTACTTCGTCGTCTGGCTCATTCGACTCAGCTTTGGATCCCTCAAGTGAGTCCTTAGCTTCAGCTCCCATTTCAGGCATTTCCACTCATGCTCTAATCTGTTTGGACCATTGTCCTGCATCCGCACCCCACGGGTAAATCTACCCACTACCTTCGCTCGTCCATACACATTGGGACTCAAGATGTTCATTACCGGCCCTTACCGTATCTCTGCCTTCTCTCTAATCACAAAATGTATGTTTTCATGTATATACTCAGCTAACTGTCGTCAGATGAAGGAAATCATAAACAATACATAAAGTAATAACCTAAACAAGTAAGTCCATGCACTGCCCGCTTGGACTGCACCACCTACTCCTATTCAAGTTCAAGGTGGCAAGGGCATCTGTGCCGTCGCGTTACATGGTTATGAGATACTGGTCTCTTTCGACATGATCGCTGGCTGCTCTACTGAACATCAATGATTGCGCTTCTCCAATCAGGCTGCAGAAGACGACAATGTGAACCTCGTTGAAGGCGAGGTGATCAAACAGGTTGAAGAAATTGTCGAAGGATGGTGGAGTGGCGTTGGACAGGGTGGTACCATGACAGGATTGTTCCCTGGTATCTATCTCGATGGACACAAAACCTTGTCTCAGACTTTTTGTAGCGAACTATGCGGAGCTCATCGAGACGCCGGAAGCGCCAGAAGAGTTGTGGTATGTACTTTTAGGGCTGTCTCGCGTTGTTGGTAGTTGACCGTCGTTTTGGATTGCTTTTGTGTAGCCCGCTGCACCACCAGCACCTCCTACGCCACCCCCTCCAGTAGTCGAAGAGGATGTTGTTGCTGTGGCACTTTATGAGTGAACTATCCCCGTTCTCTGGCCATCGGCCTCGTCTACGTCCCAGCCCTTGCTCACCCGACATCAATCGCGTAGTTACGATGCCGCAGAAGACAATGAAGTCATCTTCCACAAAGGCGAACGTATCACGTGCATTGAAGAGGTCGGCGAGGGCTGGTGGCAAGGTAAGAGTCCGAGGGGAGAGGTGGGCATGTTCCCAAGTTCGTTGGTCCGACGTATCGTGTGTGTGCTGATCATGGATGCTATCGTCGGGTATAGCCAATTATGTGCAAGTCGTGGAGCAGTAGTGTGAGTTCTGTCGTGTCTGGAGGAAGAAAACAAGGAGAGATGTCCTGGCGTATTCATACTGATAGTCTATTGGAGGGACCGCATCTGTTATCTCGGTGGCCAATCCCCGACTTATCTTAGGAGTGCTCCTTGCCACTGAAACGTGCCAAGTATCTAGCGAGGCTACAACCGTGGGAAAGATGGCTTAGGCAATGCGACAGCAAGCTTAGGTGTGGAACGCGAGTGGGGGGAACGAGCGACTTGCTCTCTCGTTCATTTTCGTAGACTACAGTTCTAAATACTGTATTTGTAGCTTACTATGTGTGCATTGTTCATGTTTCAGATGACTTGCATATTTGTCTTTGGATGAGTTAGCATTCTTGGTTACTGTATTTGGTCTGTTGGAACCAACAAAGTACAATATAGTATTCATTCAATGGCCCTATCTACACTGCCCCTTGTTTATCCTCACCATGCACCAGCCATCACTATGGATCACTTGAAGTTACATGTTGTGAAACTGAAGAGTTATGCTACACTGCCAACTAACCAACCAACCCAGCAGATGACCAGGAAATGATATGGGGCAAAACCTATAGTGTTGGAGAGGGAGAATGCTAGGACAGCTATAATCAGGGATTTGGGACTAAGGAGAGGACCATGCATTGGATGGGATCTTCTAATCAGGAACTCCAGGACTACTCTTGCAAGTCCTTGATAACTGTAGTACTCTTGCAACTAGATTCTGTCTTCCTCCTAATACTAGACCCTAATGGTACTAGCATAATTGTGGTTGGCTCTTGGGTCAAGGGTTCTGAGCCTTGGATGATCATGTGACTATTACCAGGTTGTCATCCTTGAGAATGATGCATTGTCACCATATACAGGAAGTCTGTATAAGAACCTCCACTATCTTCCTATGAAGTCACTATGACTATTTGAGGGCATAACTTATCTAGTACTGAGTCATTAATATGATAAGGGTCAATGGCAACATAGCCTTTATGACCCACAGGTATAACATCATCTTGAGTGGGACATTGGGAGCTCTTAAGTCATGTAGGTTTGATTGATATTGATACTAAGGTTCTTTCAAAAAATGTCTTCTGTATTTCAAGTTACTGGGTTCTGATACTTGATAAGATACAAGTTGGCTTGCTAGTTCTGGTACATTCAGTAATGGTATGTTGTGAGGGGTATGATATGATGAGGTAGAGGATAAGGGATGGCTTCATCTGGACACTCTTACTTCTAGAAGTTCAATAAAGAACTGGTAGGTGAATAGCTTCTGCTAGTAGAGCTCATCACTAGGCCACCTTATAAGGGCAGAGTAGGAGAGGAGAGTAACAAGTGGATTAGACTGGGGGATTCAGCCTCTTGCACAACCTCTTTATATATGGTTATAGAAAGTTGTTGCAGGACCGAAGAGTTATGCTACATTGCCAACCTAATCAACCAACCTGGCAGATGACCAGTTGTAATGGTGAGTCCTTGAGATAACATCTGGTAGTAAAGAGTGCTAGACAGTAGGAAATGGAGGATTGGATATGAGGAGAGAACTGAGGCAGGACCATCTTCTAATATGAACTTTAGGACTACTCTTGCAAGTCCTTGACAAATGTGGTACTCTTGCAACCAGTTCCTGTCTTTCTCCTAACACTATAACCTAATGTTGATAGTGTAATTGTGTTTGGCTCTTAGGGTGAGGGTTCTGAGCCTTGGGTAATCGCATGGCTAATTCCAGGTTGCCATCTTTAAGAATGATGCATTATCACTGTAGATACATGGGTATGTTCTATAACCCCAATGTATGTTTCAATGAAAATGCAGTATCATCTGTGGCTTAACTTATCTGTGTACAAAGACTAATATGATAAGACCATACAGCAGTAAGAGCTTCTAATGGTCACTGTTGAGTGACCAAAGAAACACTATACATGACCCTGCCTATCTTTCATCATCATAACCTGTCAGGCGATCTGGTATCAATGACTGAATTCTTGAGAACATCTGGAGGAGAGAATGCTGAACAGCAAAGAGGGAAATGGAGATAAGAGGAGGATGATCTTTATACTTCTTGGTGAACTATTGCATCACCAATACTGCAATGGACTATTGCATCATGCATGCTTCCTCCTAATACTGCATTCTATGAGTGCAGCATAATCATAGTCAACTCTTGGGGTGAGAAGTCCAGGTCTTAAGTAATCACATGGCTATCTCCAGATTGCCATCCTTGAAAGCTGGTCAGGGGTGCCACCCCACCTTGGGATATTACACAGCATCCCAACAAGGTCATCTTCAAGCCTGCAGGCAAGAAGAAACAACTATAAATACTAATGGTCAATATAATAAGGGAAGCTAGCAGTATATGCCTATGAAACCCACAGGTATAACATTCATAGGTTCTTGCAATAAGACCTTGCATCATGTGGAGTTTCTACATTGGTTAGTGCCCTCACAAAGATGGGTGATACTTTATAAAGAACATGACTTCAAGTTGTTTTGACTGTGACTCATCTTGACTATGTTTTGAGCTGGCATGACCACACAGAATAAGAATAGGGTAGAGGATAAGATGAGACTGCATCCAGGCAATGCCTTACTCCCAGGCAGTCTAAAAACTGGGTGGGTGAATAGCTACCTCTTTACTTGTTGTTTTTTAAATATCACCAGGCCACTAGTAAAGGCAAAGTGGGAGAGTGTCATATCCATCCATTCGACCCCTATCGCCCCTCCTCTGACCATCTCCGACCACCTCCATCACCTCTTGTCCCTCCTATGCCTCCTATCCTTCAAAGCTCCTATCCTTTGGAGCTCCTACTCTGGAGTTCGTTCCCCTGCTCACACCAGTCCTCAAACGTGTTGGACCTACTATTTATATCCTTCATATGTCTCTGTCTATCATTGTCACTATCCTCCCTTCGTTCCATCATTCTTTGATACCTTCATATGTTTTTGACATAACCATATGGTCACTTGACATTTCCACATGCTACATTGTTTCACCTTGTTCCTTGTACCTTACTTCACTTGTACTTAAGAGATGCACCTCCTGTATGTTTCCTTAGTATGAATATCAACTAAGTCACTCCCCCTGTCCTTGTTCGATTCCCCCTCACTCCTACACCTCCTACTCCACCTTCGCTTTGGACCTCCGCTCCTATGTCCTCCAAAATTCGAGGACATGGGCCTATACAAGGGCGTGACACATAAGTCCTGTGCCGATGTCCTCATTGAGTTCCCCCATTACTCCATTTCCCATCAGGATTTTCAGTCCACCTCTGTCGCTAACCCCCTCAGGACCTCGCAACTCCAGTCGGACTTCGACATGAAGGACTCAGACTTGACAGTATATTCATACTCACACTTGTATAGGATCTATCCCTTCAATCATGACTTCATGAACATTCACCTATCGGCGTGAAAGTGCTCTGCGTAGTGCCTTTGGTAGCACTTGTATCATCCCTGGCAAGTTCATCAGCCTATCTGCCAGGCCTGGTGACTCCATCTTAGGATATTTTACCAATCAAAGCTTGTTGTCTCCATTGACACCGCTTCCTGAAGATTCAGAGTCCCCCCTAAGACCCTGCTTTAGGGAACTTCAGGGCAACAAAGATGATGCAGGACCTGGTGGGCTTGGGGGGCCTCCACCCCCTGGGCTAGGAGATGACGGCAGAGATGGTAACAACTCCTCCTTAAGCCCCTCCAACTCCAGAGATGATGAAGACCCTTGGGATCGATGTCAGGAGGACACCTCCGAAGCTGCTAATAACATTCCTTTGGCTTATGAACCTTTTTCTCAACTTGCTGATTCCATTCATGAGCTAACTAAACAGGCATTGCATAAGAAAAGCTCCAATCCTTCAAAGACCAAAGTCCACAAACCTGATCTGTTTGATGGGACAGATTTGAAGAAACTTCGTTTATTTGTGGTACAGTGTGAACTGAACTTTCAAGCAAACCCGAAGTCCTTCAAGAAGGACCAGTCTAAGGTAACATTTGCACAGTCGTACCTCAAGGGTGTTGCCCTGGAGTACTTTAAGCCAGACTTGCTTGAAGACGAACCTCCACAGTCTTGTCCTCTATGGATGACCAACTGGAAAACCTTCCTCTTCGAATTACAGTCTAACTTCGGACCTCATGATCCAGTTGCTGATGCAGAAGCTCAACTCGAGTGACTGCAGATGTGGGACTCACAACGTATTTCTAGATATATTGTTGAATGGAACCAACTCGCGACCCAAGTCCGCGAGTGGGGCCCTGGTGCTCTCTGCTGGAGCTTCTACAATGGGCTCCCAGATCACATCAAGGATGAGCTGTCATAGTAGGGTAAGCTGGACAACATCCATGATCTCCGAGCACTTGCTCAGCAGATTGACCATCGCTACTGGAAGCACAAGGAAGAGCTTAATCGTGCAGCCAAGGCCCCCAGTTCCAACTCTGGTCACCAACACTCCTCAAAGACATCGTCAAATGCTCTGAACTCCACTTTGTCAAAGCCCAAGAACAACAAGTCCAAAGGTAACTCTGCTTCCGTTGAAAGTTCTTCAAACTTTGCCGCTACTAAGAACAAGGATAATAAGGGTAGTACTACTGACCCTTCCATTTCATTGAAGCTTGGCAAAGATGGCAAACTCCTCCCAGAGGAGTGTCAGCGCTGGCTAAAGAACAATCTATGCCTTTTCTATGGACAGTCTGGGCATTCCGCCAAAGAGTGTCCAAAGTCAACCTCTAGAGCTGCGAAGGCTTGGGCTGCTACCATGACCCCTGCCGGCTCCACCTCCTCCAAGGCAAAAAAATAGGGTGTAACTCTTTTGACTCCATACGGGCTGGGAGTCGCGTTGAACCTAACTGTGCTTTGATGGAGTTATGTCTCAATGTATCTGCTCTTTGCAATCCGAACTCTCTTTGTCCTCTAGTTTCTATTCCTCAGCTTTCTTTATCCTTTGTACCTACACTCATAGACTCTGGCTTTACTCATTGCTTCATTAATTCATTCTTTGTCGAAGAGCATGGCATACCTACAAACTCTGTTTCTCCGATTTCACTCCATCTCTTTGATGGGTCCTCCACTTCTGTTATTTCCTCTGCTGTAAACCTTTCTGTTTCCCTGCCTTCAGGCGATTCTACCTCTGCAACATTTTTTGTCACCTCCTTGGATTCCTCATGTTCGTTGATTCTAGGACACAGCTGGCTCACCCACTACAATCCATTGATTGACTGGGTTATGAGCAGCATTTCATTCACAGCCCCTACAGAAGGAATGCCAAGCCCGATGTCATTCTCTGCTTCTCTGGGGCCTCCGCTCCAGGAGTACCCTTCAGAATCACCATCAGCACCCGGACTTACTTGCCCACCTATCTCCTTCATCAATGCCATGGCATTTGCTCGCGTGTGCAAGATGGAAGGCTTAGTCCAATTTGCTATCCACCTCCAGTCCTCAGATCAGGTCAAAGCTCATGCCACCTCCATCTCTGACGATCCAGAAGTAGTGGACCTCTCTGGAGTTCCTCCAGAGTACCACAAATTTGCAGACGTTTTTAGCAAGAAATGAGCTGCCACCCTAGCTCCTCATCGTCCTTTTGACCTTAAGATCGACCTGGAGGAGGGCACCGAACCTCCTATAGGAAAGTTATACTCACTCTCTTCAACAGAAACTCAGGCCCTATGGGAATTCATCAATGAGCACCTCAATATTGGGTTTATTTGAGCCTTCAGCTCTTCCCATGCCACTCCGATGCTTTTTATTAAAAAGAAGGACAGATCTCTCCGTCTCTGTGTCGACTTCCAAGGCCTTAATGCCATCACCAAGAAAGATCATTATCCTCTTCTGCATGCTACTGACCTCCTAGATGCCCCGAGCGGAGTAAAGGTCTACACAAAGCTCAATCTCCGGCATGTGTACCACTTGGTCCACATTGCTTCGGGGAATGAATGGAAGACTATGTTTCGGACTTGCTATGGGTCATTTGAATGGTTGATTATGCCGTTCGGTCTTACTAACGCTTCTGCTGCCTTCCAGTGCTTCATCAACAGCATCTTCGCTGATATGCTGGATGTCTGCATGGTGGTGTATTTCGATGACATCTTGGTTTACTCCCAGGACATCGCTTCCCACAAGAAGCATGTTCAGGAGGTGCTCTGCCATCTCCGTGCCAATGGGTTATACCTGAAGCCGGAGAAGTGCGAGTGGCACTCCAAGTCCGTCGAATATCTTGGTTATATTCTCTCTCCCTCTGGTCTCTTCATGGCCGCCGACAAGATCAAGGCAATTACTGATTGGCCTGAATCTCGTAAGGTTAAGGACGTCCAGGCATTCCTGGGCTTCACCAATTTCTATTGTCATTTTATCTGTGATTATGCTAAAATTATTGTTCCACTCACTTGCCTTACTGGCAAGAATGTCTGCTGGGACTTCTCCACAGACTGCCAGCGTGCTTTCCAGTCTCTAAAAAAGGCTTTTATGTCCACTCTGGTGCTTGTGCACTGGGCTCTGGATGCTCCTATCACTGTTGAGACTGATGCTTCGGACTATGCAATTGCAGGTATTCTTTTTATCACTCTCTCTGATGGTGAACTCCATCCCATCGTATTTTACTCCTGTTCCCTCTGGGATGTGGAGTTAAATTATGACATTCATGATAAGGAACTCCTTGCCATCTTTGAAGCATTTTCTCAATGGCGCCATTACTTGGAGGGTGCTGGTACTCCAATTGTTGTTTTTACTGATCACAAGAATCTCAAATACTTTACAGATGCCAAGCTTCTGATCTGCAGACAAGTGCGCTGGTCAGAGTTTCTCTGCCAATTCAACCTCACCATCAAGTACTGTCCTGGTTGGCTCAGGACCAAACCTGATGCCTTAACTAGACGATGGGATGTCTACTCTAAGGAGGGGAACGTGGACTATGCTCTTGCTAACCCTCACAACTTCAGACCCATCTTTACTCAGGACCAACTTGCTTCGTTCCTCCGAGCCACCTATGTGGACTACGCTCTTGCTAACCCTCACAACTTCAGACCCATCTTTACTCAGGACCAATTTGCTTTGTCCCTCCGAGCCACCTATCTCGAAGCTCCAGTTCTCCGAGCTTCTTACATTGTCGACATAGAACAACTCTGCTTCGACATCATCTCTGCCTTGCCCTCTGATTCTGTTTCCTCTTTGCTCCTTGTAACTAATCTCCCTACAGACCCTCGTTGGACCATCTCCTCCAATGGCTTTCTGCTCCAGGATAACCATATCTACATCCCAGAAGCCAACAACCTTCAACTCTGCATCCTGCAAGCATTCCACGACCATCTGACTGCAGGCCATTTTGGGCAAAACCACACCCTAGAGCTTATTTGCCGTGAGTATACATGGCCAGGCATCCGGACATTTGTCAAGGACTATGTCAGTTCTTGCATGTCCTGTGCTTGTGCCAAGGTGCCTCGACATCACCCCTATGGTCTCCTCAAGCAACTCCCAGTACCAGAGAAGCCATGGAACTCCATTTCAATGGATTTCATCAAGCAACTCCCAACTTCAGATGGTTTCACTGCCATTCTCATGGTAATTGATAGGTTGTTGAAACAGACTATTTTCATTCCTACCCATGAAACCATTACCTTTGCTGACCTTGCTAAATTGTTCTTGATCAACGTCTTTTCCAAGCACGGAGTTCCATCCCATGTCACCTCTGACAGAGGCTCGGAGTTCGTGTCTCACTTCTTTTGCTCTCTAGGAAAAGCATTGGACATGCATCTCCACTTCACCTCCGGGTACCACCCTGAAGGTGATGGCCAAATGGAGCACACAAATCAGACTCTGGAGCAATACCTCTGAGTCTATTATAACTATCAACAAGACAATTGGGCTGATCTCCTTCCCCTTGCAGAATTCATCTACAATAATGCACCCAGTGCTACCACTGGTGTATCCCCATTCTTTGCCAACAAGGGATACCACCCTAATCTTTCTGTCTTCTCCAATCGCACACTAACCTCCTCTGCAGCCTCCTCCTATGTCACTAATTTGGAGGAGCTCCATGAGTTCCTCCAATCAGAGATGTTAGAAGTGCAGAAGCGATACCAAGATCCCACTGATGCCAGGTGTAGTCCAGCTCCAGACTTCCAAGTCAGAGACCTGGTCTATGTAAAAGCAAAATACTTCTGCTCTACGAGACCTTCCAAAAAGCTTTTGGAAAAGAATCTTGAACCTTTCACTATAATTGCCCACCTGGGTAGTCACTCTTTTATGCTATGTTTACCTGACTCTATGTGCTCAGTTTATCCTGTTTTCCATGTTTCTCAGTTACAACCTTCAACTCTGAATACTATACCAAATCGTGTTCAACCTCCACCACCTCCTGTGGAGGTCGACAGAGAATCAGAGTACGAGATCGCAGAGATACTTGACTCCAAGATCGATCAGAGGAGGTGCCTTTGCCAACTCCTGTACCTGGTGTGTTGGCTCGGTTACGAGGGTACTGATGATGAGACCTCCTGGCTTTTGGCCATAGAGTTAGGAAATGCACAGGACCTCATCTTGGACTTCCATCGGAGGTACCCTGATAGACCTGGGCCGCTGCCTGCTCCAGAATAGGAGGCTCAGATGCACCCCTCTCCTTTTTTCTTGCTCTCTTTGCCTTTTGTCATATTTCTACTCCCCTGCTTCAT
>JBBPJS010000816.1:0-13726 GCA_038088835.1 Singerocomus rubriflavus | reverse complement strand
CCACGGTGGCAAGGTTACAAAGATACTCATCCAGTCCATTGAGGAATTCTCCAAACTCCATTTGGTATGCCATCTCGAGGAGGGAGTTCTTGAGGGAGACAGCAACCGAGCTCATGATGGAGGTGAGAAATGCGCACATGGCATTAGCATTGCTGTGGGTGTGGGATGAGCCCATGCGTAGACATTGCAGGGCAAGGAACGCTGTGTAGAGTAACTGCAGGGGTAACCCCATGTCGAGGTGGGCCTCAATGGGAATGGTGAGGCAAGCGTCTTGGGTGAAGGTGTGGATTCGAAGGGCATAGTTGACGTTGTGCTGGCCAGCACGCATTCTGTGGGCATAGAGGGGTAAGTCTACAGAAAGGGTTCCACTTTGCAGAGTAGAATTAAAAGTAGGGTCAATAGAATCATCTGCTGTTGTCTAATGCAACGACAAGAGGGTTGCAGATGAAGAACTCGAAGGAATAGAAGGAAATAGTGACAACATATCAAGACTAGCTCCAGGCTGGGGATTCTCCTGTCGTGACGATGTGTTCTGAGTGGTGGCATTGTGGTTTTTGTAGTTGGTGCTGATGGACATGGACGCGAGACGTATGGCGAGGGTGTAGAATGTGGTGAGGTGTTCTAAGGGTGGTCTAAAGATGGTGTCGCTTTTTATAATCGGTGAGGAGTTGTCTGGCATGTGACAGATCCCTTTCGGGGACCCATGAGTCATCCTCTGGGCCATATCCTTTCCAGCGGATCAGGAACGAGCGGGCAGATGGTTTTCCGCGGTGCTTTCAGATCCGTTCTACTTTGTATTCTTCCTCCCCGTCTATTAAATCAGGAGGTGGTGGAATGCTGCTTGTTCCGTCAGTTCTATAAGGGGACAAAAGGGAGGCGTGGAAGATGGGGTGAATTTTCCACGTCTTGGGGAGCCGCAGTCTGAATGTGACAGGGGATATGACATCAGTGACTGTAAATGGTCCTTTTCGTTTTGGTGCGAATTTAGGGTTCGCTACCTGTCGTTTTAAGTTAGTGGCTTCTAGCCATACTTGGTCTCCTTTCCGGAAGGGTTTGTATGCGCATGTACTCCTGTTTTGCATGTGCATATGAGCTAAGTCGTGCAAGGCATTGGCTTCATTATGCACTTGGATGAGGTTTTTGACGCGTTCATCTGCTGTGGGATTGTCTGAGGTGAGAGGAATGTCAGGGAGTGGTTTGGGTTCAAAACCCATGAGAAGGAAGAAGGGGGATTTTCCAGTTACCGAGTGAGGGCGATGGTTGTGTGCAAACTCTGCATGCACGACATTGTCTACCCAGCTGCTGGGGTGGTTGCTGCAGTAGATCCGCAGATAGGTCTCTATTTCCTGGTTAACTCGTTCAGTCTGGCTGTCAGTCTGTGGGTGGTACACTGTGAAGAGTGCTAGGTCATATTTGAGAAGTTTTCCAAGGGCTCATGCAAAGTTGGAGGCGAACTGTGGGCCTTGATCTGATATAATCTTGTCGTAGAGTCTGAAGCGTTTGTAAACGGAGTTGAAAAAGAGTGTGGCAATGTCAGCTGCAGTGGCGGTTTTCTTTGTGGGGCAGAGAATTACCCCCTTCGTAAGGCCATGGTCAACCATGACCATGAGAGCGTTAAAGCCCTGTGTGAGGGGGAGGTCAGTGATGAGATCAATGCTGACCTGCTGGAAGGGGCGAGTGCACTGCGAGGCAATAGGGTGTAAAGGGGATGTTGTGGGGTGGGTGTTGGCCTTGTTGGCCTGACAGGAAGCACAGTTGCAGACATAGTGACGGGCTGTGGTGGCCATCCTGGGCCACCAGTAGTGTTGAGTAAGGAGCGCCAGCGTTTTTTGAAGGCCGGAGTGGCCCGTGGATTCGTGGTTGTGGCAGTGCTGTAAGATGGTAGGGCGGGCGTCTGGCAGGATGTAGAGATGGCGTTGATATGATAAGAGGTCGTTGCAGTGTTGGAAGAGCCCTAGATGGGGGCAGAGGTGTAGGGGTGTCAAGAAGTCGAGATGGTTAAGGAGGTCCGTGGCGAATGGGTCCGTTGCTGTTTGCTCCTGGATGCAGGAGCTGAGGTCTGCGTCTACAAGGTTAATGAACAGGAAGGGGGGAAGGAGTGTGACATGTTCATTATTAGTGTTGGCTGTACAGTGGTCCGGTCGCCATGACAGAGTGTCGGGGGCGTTTAGCATGGAACTGGGAGTGTGCTACAGATGGAAGTCAAAATTGGCGAGATCCAGGAGCCATCTGGCCTGCTGTTGATTGAGTTTCTGGGCTTCCCTGAAGTACATGAGGTTTTTGTGATTGGTGAGCATGGTGGTGGTGTGCCCTGTACCCTGCAGATAATGTTGCCATGTTTTCAGAGCTCGAATGATGGCAAGCAGTTCCCAGTCATAGATGTCATAGTTCCATTCCGCTGGTGAGAATGCCTGTGAAATGTAGGAGCACGGGTGGAGTTGGCCGTCATTCCCTTGTTGGGACAGGACAGCACCTATGATGTGGAGAGATGCGTTGGTGGCGATGACGAAGGGTTTGGAGATGTCGGGGAAGGTGAGGACCGGTTTATCGAGGAACAACTTCTTGAGGGTGTCAAAGGTCTTCCTACAGGTGTCCGTCCAGTTCCACGGTTGGGTTTTCTTCATCAGGTCTACTAGGGGTCTGACAATCGTGAAGTAGTTGGGGATGAACCTGCAGTAGAAGTTAGTGAACCCCAGGAACAACCTCACTTCTTTTATGGATTGAGGTTGGGGCCACTTGGCGATACTGTTGAGTTTGATTGGGTCCATTGTGATCTGTCCGGGTTTGACAACCATACCGAGGTAGTTGACTTCAGATTTGTTGAAGTCGCATTTCTCGAGCTTGAGCTGGAGGTTGAGTTGTCGCATGCGTTCAAGGACACGACAAGTCCATTCGTCATGGGTTTCTTGGTCAGGGAAGAAGATGAGTAAATCGTCCATGTAAATTACCAGCCACCCTTCTGCTATGAGGTCTGTGAAGGATTTGTTCATGAAGTGTTGGAACATGGCCGGGGAGTTGGAGAGACTGAAGAACATGACTGTGGATTCATAAAGACCTTTATAGGTGATAAAGGCAGCTTTCCATTGGTGTCCTTCCTTGATTCGGATATTGTTGTATCCCCAACGAACGTCGAACTTGGTGAATACCTTGGCATCTTTCAGTCTATCCATAAGATCAGAGATGAGAGGGAGAGGGTATGCGTCTCGGATGGTGTGTTCGTTGATGTATTGATAGTCTTGGCATGGTCGTAGTTTGCCATCTTTCTTTTTGATGAAGAAAAACGGTGAGGCTTGGGGGGATTTGGACAGCCTTATCTTACCGGCTTTGAGGTTTTCGTCGATGAACCCCTTCGTTGCAATCCTTTCCTCGGGGTTCAGAGGGTAGATCTTGCTGATCCTGGGTTTAAACATGTCGTGGAGATGGATCTCATGATCGTAGAACTACAAGGGGAGAAGTTGATTGCCGGTGGGTTCGGCAAAGATGTCCTTGAATGCGCTGTACCTGTCAGGGAGGGTGACCTTGGGTTTGTGTTGAAGGGCTTCGATGGCAAGGTTGGTCGATGTTGTAGCCCTGATGAACCGTTGTCCTACTTTCTTTATTCGGTTAAGAGTTTGGATGTTACGGGTGACTTGTTCTTCCAGTTGACGACAGTTGAGATATCTAAAGAAGTGGGGTGTTTGTTTGTGGGTGATGCGAATTTCCTGGGTTGGGAAAGGTTTGGCGGGGATGTGGGAGTGGAGGCGGGCATAGTTTTAGGATTGGTCCGTGGATCATTTGATTTCAACCACCTTGGTGGTCCAGTTGATTCAGAGGTTGATTTTGCGCAGCCATGGTGCACCGAGGATAAGGTTGTTGGATCCACAATGGATTGCTACAAAGTGCACTTTGTGCATGATATCGCCTATGGTAAGATAGACATCAGCACCGTACTTGGTGGTTCCTTGTTTGTTGGGGGAGGAGTCGACATTGGCAATTTGGATGGGTTTTTCTAGCTTGGTAAGGGGAATGTTGTTTCATCTGGTGAAGTGCCAGTCAATGCAGTTAATTTCTGCCCTGCTGTCGACGAGGGCAGTGGCATTGATGCTTCATTTCGTGGATACAAGTAGATCGACCAAAAGAGACAACGAGTGTCTATTGATTTCTTCTACTTTAGTGTACACAGAAGGAGGGGGAGAGCTACGCATCTTAAGCGATTCCCTCTTTAAAAACCCTGCATTCTACCAATAGTGGCTGTCCCCTCATCTTCATCTGCCAAGTCAATGAGTTCCTTGACACGGGGTGTGTATGAGGCGATCCCTCGAGTCTTCTTCATCATTGGAGGAGAGGAAGCAGTTTTGTTGTTCTTGTACTTGGGGCAGGCATCGGTTCGGTGACCGGGTTGTTGGCACTGGAAGCAAAGGTTGAGGTCGAAACACCTCTTTCGTTCTTTGGGGGTTAGTTTGTTGACATGGACAGTGTTGATGTTCATGGCATTCGGATCTCTGGTAGGGGTGTGAGCCATGTGGAAAGGCTAAAACTGACAAGGTCTGAGGGATTGTTGAGCGACACGATTGGCTCGCTCGTGCTGGGAGATAAACACAGTGGCATGCGTCATCCATTCTTTGACAGTGGTGGGGACTTTCTCCATACCATAGATGCGGCGCATGATGGAGATGGGAATGGCAGCGGCATAGTAGCTGATAAGAACCTGGTTCTCGGTGATCTCAGCTTCGGACTTCTTCATCGCGAATTGAGCATTGTACTCTTGAATTGATGGTTCGTATTTCCTCTTCTTATTGAGGGTCATGCAGGTGGTGGCGAGCCAGAAAATGGTGTCGGCCACAACTTGGTGGTTCTGGTATGATTCGCGGAATGCTTTGAGGAAGTTCTGGTATGTGCCCATGTCGATGGCACCAGTTGTGGCGTTGTACGCTTTGAGACGGAAGTTTTGGGCCCATGTAGCGGCAGAGCCCTTGGTCATGAAAGAGAGGGCGAAGGCAATTTTCTTCGCAGAGGTGTTGTAAACATTCTCGTTGACTGCAAGGTAGAACATAACCATATTAAGCCATGGCAAAGCTTTTCTATATTCACCATCAAAGTGCTCGGGGGTGCCAAAACAGAGTTCAATGGGTTTTGCTGCACTGGACATGGCTGGTGCGGGGGTAGAGGTGTTAATGGGGGAAAATGTGAGATGTCGGTGGATGGGGAGTGGAGACGGTGGTGTGGGTACTCTGGGAATGGAAGCCTGGGCTGATAGAGCATGGCTAAGGGCTATGGCTAGCTGATCAGCTGCTGAGTTCGAAGGGGTGATACCTGAGTCGGAGTCTGTGTCCAAGTGAGAGTCTTCATCGTTATCAGAAGAAGACTGAGCTAGTGCTTGGTTGGTTCGCAGAGACCACCAAGAGTTGACAGTGGGTCAAGGGGGTCAAGGTTGTTGCAACGTGGTGTCGTCTGAGGCGAGCTAGTGAAGACTAGTCGCATTGGAGTAGCTTTCGTCTTTTGTTACGCATTGGCCAGGTAGGTCAATGTGTAGCCCTTGAAAGACTAGGCCGGGTCAGAGGTCAAGTACGAAGAGTGGGAGAGTGTATCGTATAGCACTCTGTCAAGGGTTCTCCTTAGTCGTTGGACTAAGGTCAAGGGTCATCAAGTCGTGGAGACGAGGCGGACAAGGGGCACAAGGAGTAAATCGTGAATTGGACAAGGGCCTAGTACTAATGAAGTACAAGGGAGATGAAAGCTAAGGTATAGTACTACAAGGGCATGTATAAGTACTCGTATGGTGCCCTGGACCCTGATTAAGGGCAGGCGTGAGAGTATCTCCGAGTAGTGGTAACCAATGGTGTAAGTAGAGCTACCGTGGTAGCAGTAGTGAATAGTGTAAAGGAATCATGAGAGAGTACCAGTGTAAGGGTAGCCAATAGCGTAATGAGAGCTCCCTTGGTTATGGTAACCAATGGCGTAATGGGAGCGCTGATAAGGCTATGGCAAGGTTATGACAAGGTAATGAAATGGGAGTGCTGACGAAGGGTAGACCAGGCCGCATGCGGAAGAGAAAAGCGGAAGGGGAAATGCGGCTGGTGCGATGGTAGAAACAAATGAGTCAGCACTCGAGAGAAATAAAGAAACAAGGATGACACATTGGTGTCGCATAGTCTATAGTGAAGCATAGTGCATGTAGTAGAGAGAAGAAAAGTGTAACAGTTGGGTTGTTTGGCAGAGTAGCATAACTCTTTGATTCCGCAACAAACCCTCAGTGTTCCACTGTCAATCTCTGGTGGTCACCACACACCTCCTGTGCCCTAAACCACCTGTCCTCTGAAGAAGAAGAAAACTCTTCCTTTAAGCCCAAATCTGATCAGGACATTACTTTGTCGAATCCTACAGCAGATCAACTAGCCACCCAGTTAAGTCATGCTTTCAGCACACAGGCTTCTATTCCATGAAGTCCTATCCCACTGTCTCCACCTACTGTCATCCAAACTCTTCCATTTTCCCCCATTATCACCTTGCCCACTACATTTAAAATGTCCACCTTGAAACCTGTCAAACTACAACTGGGAATCCCTGAAGCCTTCAATGGCAACTATAGAAAGGCCATATCATGGCTTAATACCATCATATTCTACCTTGTCATCAATGAGGAAGTCTATAACACCTTTTTCAAGAAAATTGCCTTTGCCCTCTTCTTTATAACCAAGGACTTGGCTGCCACTTGGGTGGAAAACTTTCATATCAAGGTGTTTGATGCCACCACCAGTACCATTGATATGGGTACCTACATCAACTTCCTTAAGGCATTTAGGGAAGCACATCAGAACCAGCAAGTAGTGGCAGATGCCATCTCCTGGCTGGCCACTATCTGAATGTTGTTCAATTCCAAAAAAAAGGAATATAACCCATCTATTCATGAATACAATGCTCTTTTTGCTATCAGGAAAATGGAAGCAGAGATCACTGAGAACCATGTACTCATTAGTTATTATGCTATAGCCATTCCAGTTTCCATTATAAGACAAATCTAACAGAATGAAAGGGCAAACTGCATTGCCCAACAATCATCTAATCCCCACCACCTACATATTTTTCGACCAACCTCTACTCTGGCCAAAGATCCCAATACAATGGATGTAGATGTGGTAAAGGTAGAAAAACTAACCCCAGAAGAAAGAAAAAGATGTCAAGACCTCAAATGTTGCTTTCGATGTTGCTAACCCAGACATCTTAGTACACTATGCCCAAGATTTAGGGAAGCTACCTCCCCTTCACAAACAAAGAAGACTCATGCTGTTGCTTCCAACCTCTCAAAGCTAAAGACAGTTAGTGACAGTAAAGATGAAGATGAGGAGACAGCAGAAGTCAGAAGAGTAAAGGGTTTTTAAAGTGGGGACAGTCTACAATGCAAGTCTCTCCTCAAAATATGTCACTAAAGTAGCCACACAATCAAAATCCCTCTTTATTTTTGCAGAACTATTGGTGTCTCAAACTAAAAGCATCAAATCCAAAGCACTTATTGATAGTGGGGCTGAAATCAACTGCATTGACTAGCACTTCACCAAGTAAAATGAGATTCCCCTAACACAATTGAACCTTCCCATCTGCATTAGTAACATAGACTCCTCCTCAAATAAACAAGGACCAGCAAAATACTATGCCAAACTCTATGTCAACATTGGAGGATTGCTACAACAAGTAAGGTTTATTGTAATTCACTGCAGAAGCAACAACATGATTCTCAGAAACCCCTGGTTACAAGATATTAACCCCCAAATCAATTGGAAAACCAAGGTGGTCAAAATCCCCTTAGTGTTATAAACTTTTCTTCAAACTTGTACAATTTACCTTTTCTTTCTTTATCTTATCTTATCTTTCAGCATCACATGACTAGGTCATGTGACACTGATCACATGATCGGTCTAGACTTATGATGTCATAATGATATCATGCCTGCAGATAATCTCATGTTGAGGTCCAGGTCTTTCTAGAAGCTTCTATTTTTAATCTCCATTTCATGGAAAGCTTCTTTTCATTTCCATCCACTTCTTTTCATCTCCATGTACTTTCCTTCCATTCTAATGCCTCATGGTGTGCTTCCTTTTCACATCTTATCTATAACATCAGTTGGTCTGTGCACATTTCCTATAGTATATAAAGGGACTGTCTTTGGCTGTCATCCCTCAGCCTAATCCACTTGATTACTTGTCCTCTAGTAGGAAGTGAGATCATAAGGGTTACCCTCTATTCTATCTCTTTACCCATCATCCCATCAAATCAATGTTGAATCAAAACCACTCAAGGGATTTCATCAGTATAGTTTAGTTCCATATTACTTGGATTAGGCTACTTACCTTGCCTGGTCTTCATCAATTCAGTGGAACCTCATTGCACTTCCCCTTTGTTCTTTCAGAACCCAGACCTTCAAAAGCATACCCCAACTCCATGTCCACCTTCACCCTGGTTCTATCAAGACTTAGCATTCAGCACTGACCCCAACAATTACCCCACATAGCAAACAGGTTGGGAACTCATTGATCATTACCCAAACTTACTCAACCACAACTTCATTCCACAACCTCCTACTCCTGCCCTTTAGTATCCAAGCACATGCTGAGCCACTTCAGAAATAGAAGATTATTTAGGGAGTGAAGAAGATATCTTACCCACTAATAAAGAACAGATTGTGAGGTTAAGAAAAGAAGAACCTGCAGATCACTATTAGTGGCTTTGTTGAGCCCAAGGTACATGTTTTTGCCAAGTAGCCTTTATCTTTTTTATAGAAAGGGAACAAGCCAGAATAACTGACACGGTCCTGTCATTAACCTCGAAATTCAACTCTCTGCTGTCAAAGCCTTAAAAGAGAAAAAGGAGAGAATTAGGCACAGGTTAGAAACATTGAAGGCTAAAAAGAAGTATCCCTCATATAAATCATACCAGCTTTGCAACTGTAATGTTGATATGATTTAGAAAACTATACTGATGATGGTGTGACCCTTGAGTGGTCTCTTGACAGAATGTTGATATGATGGTATGATAGTAGGAAAGAGTAGAGGAGGGTAACCCAATAGAACTCACTTCCCACTAGAGGACAAGTATCCAAATGGATTAGGCTGAGGGATGACAGCCAAAGACAGTCCCTTTATATACTATACAGAATGTGCATGGATCAAGTGATGTCATAGATAAGGTGTGAAAAGGAAGCACACCTCATGTCCATCAAATGGAAGAGAAGGAGCAGAGATTAAAGAAAAGAAGAGAAGCAAGACGGAAATGAAAAGATAAGGGCCTGGACCTTAACATAAGGTTGCCTGCAGGCATGACATCAGGGATGATGTCATGGGTCTAGATCAATCATGTGATTGATCATGTGACAAGTCACATGATCTAGTTATGTGATGCTGAAAGATAAGATAAGATAAGAGTAAATGAGAAAATCATACAAGTTCAAAATGAAGTTCATAACAAACATACCACAGATCAAGTAGACCTTGAAAGATAGGTCTAGGAGATCTCATTTGAATAACAATCATGTCATTCTCCCAATTTCAAGATTTTAAAGGATACAATCAAGATCATTCAGATTCTCCCACTCCTCCTGTGCTTGATCTAGAACAATCTATTTATCAAGAACCTCTACCTCCTCCCAGAATGTCAGCCAAGCAACAACTTGTCAATATTCTAGCTCAGCTAATGGCTATTATGGCCAACATGAACTTTACAAATACACAAAAAGATGTCATGAAGAAGATCACTGACCTAGGAAATTGGGATGGCAAGCAAGACTTATATAAACTGTAAATGATGAAGATTGATCTGTGGCAGGGAATGCAGTAATGGAGCATAGACAAATTATGAGTTGTAGCCATCTTATCCTGCTTAGAAGAAACTAAGGCACAGCTATTTGTGTGGCTCAAACTAGAAGAATATGAGAAGCTTGAAAAGAAACCTCAATTGGACAAGGAAGGAAATACCCTTGTAGGATTTGCCCAAGGGAATTTAGCATGGCCTACAATGAAGGGATTAAAGAAAGAGTTTAACCGATACTTCCAGATTGACTCTCTTGCTCATGAACAGCTGACAAAATTAGAAAGGCTAACTCAAGAAGGACACAACACATTTGAATGGCTCAGCAAGTTTGAGCTGCTTACAAAAGAGGCTGAAATCTCAGATGATCATGCCCTCACTCTACTAAAGCAATTGGTTGATAGACCAATATACCATTAGGTCAATTTACAGAACTCTGATGCATTATATGATGACTTCAAAGATCTGGTTAAGAAAGTGGGGCTTGCATTAGAGAAAGAGAAAAAAGAACGAGGTAGCTTCTCTACTTTCAGACCTTCTCAATCTGTCAATCATCCTAGCTTTACTCCTGGAATAAGACCTCCCTTTATACCAAGACTTTATAATCCTGCTGCATGTCTCCCTGCAGCTAATCTAAAATTTACTGCTGTTGGAACACAACCAGGAAGGGGAGCTTCTATGGATATTGGGGCCCAGCAAACCCAACCCATAACAAACAGGAATCCCCAAAGATTCCCTTTCAAGAATCCCACTAACCCAAACATATAATGTTATAATTGTAATGGTTTGGGACACATCGCACATGATTGCAAACTACCAAGAAGGTTTCCTGTATGTTAACAAGGAATGTATAATCAATGGGGAGAATATGTGCCTCCTCAAGATTACATGCAGAATTACATGGTGGGCACTGAATTTTCACAGCAATCTGATACCAATGATTGGCATGCTGCACAACTGTATGACATGCAAGACTCTGCTGTGGTTGCAGCACAGGCAGTTTCTTCTCCACAAATTATGGCATCTCATGCCCAATATACCACTGAAGAAGCAGAAGTGTATTGGCAGGATTGCATTGCTACAGAAGAGAAAGCCAAACAGGCACAAAATGTGTCTTTAAATTAAATCTGATCAAAGTTGAAAGGGGTAACTTTGGTCATCAAACAATTGTTATTTCAAAATCTGTAACTACTAATGTATCTTCAGATTTTGATAGCTCTGAATTAGACTTCACAATAAAATGTGCTTTTGGCATTTTTGTGAAGGCATCTTAAATGAGTGTGGCACTGGAAAAGAAATATAGTGTGCTTAATTCCTTTATAAGATCAGTTCATATTGGATCTCTAAGTTATAAACCCTCTACAGAAAATAGCAAAACCCTCGCTCATCATGGAGAGTTTAACATTTCATGTAACATCAACTTTATCTATCAAGGTCAAGATTGCTTAGTTGCACTAAAAGCTCTACTAGATTCTAATGCTTGTAATACTTTCATTAATTCTAAAGTGGTAAATCAATACCAACTTGACAAGAAACTATTAGCCTGCTCTTTAGAAGCCATTAATGCTGATGGTTCTGTTAACCTTAAAGGCACCCTGCAACATTATGTCACCATTGCAATAACCTTACAGGGACATACAGAAATGCTGGATGCATTAGTGTCTACTCTAGGCACACATCAACTAATCATTGGCTATAATTGGTTATCAAGACACAACCCAAACATTGATTGGGTTAACAAGATGATCTCATTTCCCTGTTGCACACCCCACTGTCAACAGTACAAACTAATGACCACCTCCCTCCATATGATTACCAAGGAAAAAGAACTAGAATTAAAGAAAGCAGTATCTAAAGCATATCATGACTTTTTTGATGTTTTTTCTGAATCTGAATCCAATCGCATGCCAGAAAGAAAACCTTGGAACCATGGCATAGAACTTAAATCCGACTTCATTCCCAAGAAAGAAAGAGTCATACCCTTATCCAAAGGTGAACAAGAAGAAGTAAGAACTTTCTTACAAAAGGAATTAAAAAAGGGTTATATTCAACCTTCCAAATCCCCACAAACTGCCTCTGTATTTTTTATACCCAAGAAAGATGGAAAAAAAAGAATGGTTATGGACTACAGATATCTCAATGAAGGGACTGTCAAGAATGCCTACCCATTACCTCTTATTTCCACCTTAATTGACCATCTAAAGGGAGCAGATATGTTTACTACCCTGGACCTAAGATGAGGATATAACAATGTCTGCATAAAAGAAGGTGATGAATGGAAAGGAGCCTTTGTCACCCCCAAAGGATCATATGAACCCTTAGTCATGTACTTTGGCATGACTAACTCACCTGCAACATTTCAACAAATAATGAATGACATATATGGTGATATGTGGGTTTGTATACTCATATACTTGGACAATGTCAACATTTTCACCAAGAATAAAACCAAAGAACAACATAAAGCCATAGTTCACAAAGTACTACAAATGCTCAGAGACAATGACTTATATGCAAAACCATCTAAGTGTCATTTCTCACAGCCCAAAGTGGACTTTTTAGACATTGTAGTATCCAAAGAGGGAGTAGAAATGCAACAAAATAAAGTACAAGCTATCCTGGATTGGCCTGTACTGCGAAAACTCAAAGATATGCAATCCTTTTTGGGACTTTGCAACTACTATCACAGATTCATAGATAGTTTTGCTGAAATCTCGAAACCTCTTACCTCTCTCACCAAAAAGAATCAAGAATTCATATGGGCAGAAGCTCAGCAAAAGGCATTTTATATGCTCAAGCAATGCTTCACTTCTGCACCCCTTCTGGTCTTTTCTGATACATCTCGCCCCATGTGTATTGAAGCTGATGCTTCAGATTTAGCAATGGGGGCTATTCTATCTCAACAATGCAAAGACGGGCTCTGGAGGCCTTGTGTATTTTACTTGCATTCATTCTCTAAAGAAGAGTGTAATTATCCTATTTACAATAAAGAATTATTAGCCATCATTCGAGCCTTGCAGGAATGGAGGCATTATCTTTTAGGCTTCTCATACTTTGATATCTGAACAGATCACAAAAACCTAGAGTTTTGGAAAAAACCACAAGATCTGTCAGCTTGTTAAGCCAGATGGCATGCCATTCTTCTTGAATACAACTTCACTATTACTTACAAGTCAGGTGCTCAAAATGGCAGAGCAGATGCTTTGTCTAAATGACCCAATTATAGGGAGGCAGTGGAAAAAATCAACACCAATATCACTGTTTTGCCTCCCAAAGTATTTAACACAAATATCCAGTTGTTTTCTCCATTTTTATTGGAAATTCAAGACACAACGTCCACTATGACTGATGCATTACCACCATCTTATGTATTCAACAACCAAAAATAAGTTTTTGTGGATCAAAATGCTAAAATCTATGTTTCCATTTCATTACAAACTCAATGTCTTTCTTTACACCATGATTCTCCACTTGCAGGGCATGCTGGTCAAGCTCATACCCTCCATCTTATTTCCAGAACATTTATATGGCCCAGAATTACCAAAAACATTAAAGAATATGTAGCATCTTGTCAAGCCTGTGCCATTGCAAAAGGGAAACAACATGTTTTGGGGGTACCCCCTCTTCCACTTCCCATTGCAACAGCTTCATGGCAAGATATCTCTGTTGATTTCATCTCTGGCTTTCCTTCTGTAAACAGAAAAGATGCTATCTGCATTATTGTTGATTGATTCTCAAAAGAAGTTATCTTTATCCCATGTGCCAAAACTATTTTCTCAAAAGAACTGGCTGTTCTTTTCCACAACTTTGTCTGGTGTATTCATGATTTACCTTCTTCTATTGTTTCAGACCATGAAACCCAATTTATTTCTGACTTTACTTTATCTTTATGCAAGTTACTCCATATATCTCAAAAGATCTCCACTGCATACCATCCTCAAACAGATGG
>JBBPJS010000815.1:0-13727 GCA_038088835.1 Singerocomus rubriflavus | reverse complement strand
CATTCGTTGTCGTCATTGTGCGGTGGCACTCGCCACTTGCACGTCGTCGACGTCGTCGTTGCTGTGCGGTGATAACACGTTCGTCGTGGCACGTGTTCGTCTTCACGGCGTCATCACTGTGCGGTGGCACTCACCACTGACACGTCGTCATCGTCGTCGTTGGCGTCGTGCCACTGTTGTTGGCCCAACGTTCATCATTGTCATGTGGTGGCACTGACTGCTTGCATGTCATCGTGTCGTGGCATTAGCTACGCACGCGTCACCACCGTTGTTGTCACATACTGGTTACGCTGTAGCATTTTGGCCACACAGGATGAGTCGTGTGGTGGCACTGGCCGCTTACACGTCGCGGTCGTAGTCGTATCTGGTGTCATGTCACTCATGTCACCGTGGTATTGGCAACGCGGGAGGAGTCATTGTGCAGTGGCATGGGCCACGCACATGTCGTCGTCGCTGTCACTGTACGGTGGCAATGGCCATGCGATCAATGCTGGTGCGGCGTCATGCTATGGCATTGACCACAAGCTCGACTATGGCGCAGGTGACAGGTCGACTCGTTGCGCGGCTGCTGGTGGTGGCAATGGTCGTACCCGCGGGTATTGGTGGCACGGGTATGGGTATCAACGCGGGTTACCTGTACCCGTGCTCATCCCTAATCGGGCCACGGCTTAAGCCGAAGCCAGCCCCGAGCAGGCCCTGAGCCCTTGTCGGAGCCCGGCTCAAGATTTCAGTAAGCCCCGAGCCTTCCAAGTCGGGCCGTGCTAAGACAATATAGCTGTATTACTGGAAATTGAGGACACCTGCGCCTTCCGTGAATGTGAAGATCAACTGTGGACCCGGGGAAGGATAAGTGTATGTAGTAGCCGTGTAGTAGTATTAGCCTGGCCCCGCTCACATAACTGGTGTTTGTAAGACCGATTACATAATATCGTAGTATACATTGTGCATTCAATGTCCTACCGGCGTCGGTGCCTCTTGGGAGCACGTTCCACACACCCCTCTGCTGTACTCACTTCAAGTCTCCTCGTAGATGGACACGCAGAAAACATTGGATAAGGAGGTGCTACAATCAATGCTGAGCAAGCAGTAGTACAGTGAGAGAACAAAACTAGTTTTACCTTCTGACCGAGAGATCGAGTGAGCTGGTAGGGGTGCTGACACATCATATATCATATTTCGGGCTGGGGAATGAAACGGAACGGTAGTTCTGTGTTCACATTCAGCACAAGTGGGAGTCGCAGGATTTCAAAATTCTACCTTGCAGACAGAATACGATAATGCCTGGACGAGTGATAGACTCAGAGCGTCAGCATGACACTGATAGATTGTATAATCCTCAACACCTACCTTTTCTGATTTGCGTTGTCAACGATGTCAACAACACTGCTTGGGTCTTCCATGGAAGCTTGGTTGAGAGACGACGACAACTCATCAACAAGAGAATCAGTGCGATTAGACGATGAAATCGCCAAGTCGCAAAGACGTGGTGGTGGTGGGAAACAGCTCAAGAACTGTTCGATGATGGGGATTATCACCTCAGTAGCAGGCCGCTCTGCTACCGTTGACCAGCATTGCTGAATTAAATCCCAGTGCAGGTCGTCAATCGCTCGGGACTCTGGTCGGCCTGGCTTACGGCCTTGGTTCAAGTATAAAATAATTTTGAAGTCATCCCGAACTTCCGACCACGCTCGCTTCCCGGACAACACCTACAAACGATCAGAACTTAGACGGGTTCCTGGTTCCTGGTTAATAGACATACCTGGAGACCGACACACCCAAAAGAATATATATCGCTCTTAGTCGTCCTGAGAACATTGTCTTTGTTTTCTAGTACAGCTTGCTCTGGCGCAGCACAGCATAATGCTCCAGGTCTATCAGAGGACCTTCGGAGGTAGGACAATGCGTCAGGAATATCCCCCACCAGGGAGGCGAATCCGAAATCAGCTAAGCGTGCAGTGTAATCTGCGTCTAGAAGTACATTATTCTGTTTTATACTTAGGCAAGAACAAAAATGATGTGTTTTCACGTCAACCCACACAGTTCAGATCGCCATGAACAATTTTGAAGGAATGCACTTGCAAGGTTGTCAATCATTAGACTTTTGAACTTTTGGGATGATAAGGACAACACACAATAGCATAACCCATTTGCAATATCCAACAGCTGTAATGCGAAGTTAGAACTTGAGAAAATAGTCGAGGTCAAGTGTACACACAAATTGGAGTCTGTGCGCAACATCCAGGCTGTCATCACGCCTGGCCAGGAAATTGTGAAGAGAACCATTGTTCATCCATAATGAGACTAATGACATTGAACCGTGCATTCCAAAGCCATACGTGATACCCAGGAATGGGACGACATTAGTATGATCGAGTCTCTTCCAAATTCCAAGTTCCCGACGCAGCATCTACGGGGATGTCAAAATCACACTCGCTGATAGTTGATAAGTTACCTGATCAGACTTGACTCTATCTACTTTAATCTTAAATCGAAGAGCCTTCACAGCAACCTGAACCAAACATAAATAGCAGTGAATGGCCAACTGAACCACACTCCCATACCTCTTGTGGCTCCAAACCCCCGAGATAGCGACATCTATAGACATCACCAAAGGCCCCTCCAGTGAGAAATTGACTGTCTGTTTTGAGAATATAGAGCGTGAGGTCTTGTGGAGGGAAAAAACTGCCGCTAAAATAGGATAATTCGAGCAAAGAAACCAATTAGATCATAATAAACAGCGAACCGAAAAGACATACTCAAAATAAGATTTTTGACACTGAAAAAATCACCCACCACCAACGCGAGAGGGGTTCAGTATGAGTACTAAGGTATACGTAATAGATATCTTGCCTGGCTTGCGACACAATCCAATTGAGGTGCCCGCCATAGATACATCTTTCCCGTCCGTCCTCCTGATGCCACGAATTCACCTGAGGGCAAGAAACAAACAGCAAATACAGCTTCTTCATGCTGTAGACGATGTCCAACAGATTTGCCAGAATTTGTGTCCCAGAAACGGACAGTCCTATCCATTGACGCACTTGCCAGGATCGACCCATCTGGAGAAAGAGAGAGCGCACGTATAATGTCGGTGTGACCCCTCCATGGCTGTCCAATTGGTTCGCCTGTGACGGAATCCCAACAGTAAATTGTTCCGTTTCCCGAAGCAGAGAAGAGCCTGGTGCCGTCAAGTGACCACAGCACACAGTTGATCGAATGTTTAGGGCCTTGCAACAAGCTAAGGAGGAGCGAGCCGGTATCAGCATCATATGTAAAGATGCCATGAGTAGTGCCACATGCAAGTATGTCTCCGTCAGGAGAGAAACAAAGGGTGGTAATTCCACCACTGGAGACCTTGATAATACGATTAACCTCTAGCCCGTCGAGGGTGTAAACGGTAATGGTCTTCTCCCCAACTGCAACGAGTCGACCATCTGGTGAAATAGCAACCTTGGGGTAATGGTCTCGCTGAGTCCATTCTTTTAGAAGTGCGTGCGATTCGACATCCCAGATTTTGATTCCCCCACCGAACCCGCTGCTCGCGATCTTCGTGCCGTCGCAAGTCACAGCAAGTCCCCATACCACATTCCCGTGCGTCATTGACGTCTTTTCCTGTTCCTTATTTCCCAAATTCCAGATCCTCACAGTGCCATCGTCGCAACCAGTAACAACCCGTCGTCCGTCAGCGAGATATACAAGGCTCCAAATCGTACCACCAAGCACGTCAATAATTAGATGAGGCAAGGGATGACTGTTCTCTGACCGTTGCGCTAGGCTTGACATCAGGATATAGCAGTCAGATACGAGTGCTAGACGAGAGTGTGGAGAAAAGAGTGATGGAGGAAACGGTCAATGCATTGGAAAGTACCACAGGTTGCATACCATGAGGTAAACATGAGGTGGTGACTTACGTAGAAATTTCTGCGGTCCTACCTCGGACATGACTCTGATTAGTAAACACCCTTAGCCATTTCATAAATCCTCACTCAGAGGTCAAGTACTCGTGACCTAAATTTCTGAACGTCTGGCTGATGGCTACAGTCTGACCCCTCTTAACCTATACTTGTCAGGAGAGGTCAAGTTTTGGGAGGCTCCTACCTAGCTGCTGTTTCGAGAGAGGGGCGGCATCCGAGGGCTATGATATGGGACCACGTGATTCCAAATTCAAACTGAACTTTTTGAAACAGCGGCTGGGACTATGGCTGTACCTCATTACATAAGATCAAACTCTGTAGTACATACCATACTAAGTTTTGGCAAAATCACTGCTTCATAAGGGCACCGATTCTAAGTGGTGTAGTGATATGTACTTTATCAAAGACTAATCAGTTTGTACGAAGTAAAATAATCTGTAAAAAGAGTCAAAGTCATGGCTGCAAATTCGGCTGACTGCAAAGAGCGCTACTAATCGGAGCCAAGATTCAACATTACATAATGATAATATTAGCAGGTCCAAACAGCTGAAATTAATAGCTGTAGTTTTCACATTACGGGAGGTTACGTGGGGAAATGTAGCAACCTTGTTTGATGGGAATACCAACAAGTTATGAGATAAAACTCCCAATGAGGTGAAAATTGCACGTTGTCGAATGTATCCAGCTTTTCGGGTAGCTAGCTCGGCTGAGTCCGCAAGGCTGCCTTTCCAGTACTAGTCAAAATTCACGCAGGCCCTGCCATCTGTTGATTGCCAAAAAGTAATGTGGCGCGTTGCTTATTGACAGAACCCAGAAAATGCCCGAGGAGCTGTTGTGTCATGTTTATTCACGCCGTACAACTTCCTGAGGCACGTTCCCGTGCATGCTGACGGCTTCTTTCATCACTCTTTTCTCTACACATTTCGCTGATACAATTTGCTTTCAACACCTCCCATGTCAAGTGTCACACTACAACAGTCTGACAACATCCGTTGTCGACCTGATTTAGTGATTGATGCGCTTGGTGGTATAAATTGGAGGTTCAATTACCTCGCCGACGAACGAGTTGTAATTGCCTCTGTAGATGGATCTCTGAGAGTTGGGAACTTGGCGCGCAAGGTGCAAGAAGGGACGTCAATGGAACACGGGAATGTTCTACGAGATCTCGCTGTGACTCGGGATGGCACAAAGATCATCAGCAGTGGGGTGGGTGGGAGAATCAAAGTGTGGGACGTCAAATCGAACTTGCTTATCGGAGAATGGACTCACTTCGAAATGTGGCCCAGGGTTGCTATTTCGCCAGACGATCGACTCGTTGCGGTTGGGGAAAAGACCCTCGTCATTTACGCCATTGAAGGGCAACAGGCCATTCGCACTATCCAGATTGTCAGTGATGCCATTACCTCTATATCTTTCTCCCCCGATGGGCACATAATCGCGTGTGGAACTACTCACGGCATCTTCATGTACGACACTGATAGTGGCACACTTCTCCATGGTCCGTTGCAAGGTCGCAAAAATTGGGTCTACTGTGTGCTTTGGTCACATGATGGCAACAAGCTCTTCTCTACGTCAGACGATAGTACAATTCGCAGTTGGAATCCCACTACGGGCGAACCCATTGGACAACCATGGACAGGTCACACACGTTCCATCTCCTCCCTCTCCCTTTCTCCCGATGGATTAGTCCTTGCAAGTGCGTCATGGGATAAAACTGTTCGTTTCTGGGACACAACTTCTGGTAACTCTGTTGGATGTCATCTACAGCATGATGAAGTTGTATTCGCTGTTTGTTTTTCGCCTTCTGGTAAATTCGTAGCATCTGGAGGATGGAATGGAGGGATATGTGTATGGCGGATCCCATGGTTGAGTCTCGTTAAGAGCCGGGTAAGGATATTCATTATGCATGCCTTGTCATCACACTCATTTCACTCCCTGGGTGGCGGTGGACTGGCCTGTTCAGTGCTCGAGATCCCACGCTAAGTATGTTGTTTTTCGATTGGCTACACTATTATGATCTAACACAATTATTTTCATCTAAATGAACCATTGTCAGCGTCGGCGCTCTCTCTCCACAAGATCTTACACCCTATATTTCTAAGACCGGTGATGAGTATTTCGCTGGAGGAGGTTTTGGTGACATCTATAGATGTCGCTACCTTGGCGATTCTGAGCCAAAAGAGGTGTGGGCATGTGGTGCAGTTCATTGTTGATTACTACTCAGCTCGCTTTCAGGTTGCTGTGAAGGCTCTCCGATTTGTGGTTAGAATGGATGGAGACATGACTCATAAACAGGTCAAGGTAACACATCTCATCTGCAACTTATAAATATTACTAAACTGCAACGTAGATGCTCTGTCGAGAACTCGGTATCTGGCAGAGACTCGACCATGCCAATATCGTCCCATTCCTTGGTATTGCATATGGATTTGGAATGCACGGCTCAATGTCATTGGTCTCACAATGGATGCCAAATGACTCTCTTCACAATTTCCTGGAGAGCTACGACGACAACTTGAGTGTTTCACATCGATTACAGTTTGTGCGTCCTTCTGACATTGACTATCTCCTTGTCTCTAACATTGAATGACAGTTACTGGATACTGCCAATGGGTTGCGCTATCGTGCGTCAGCACTGTCCTTCAAACTCTGGGAAGGCTAACAATCTGCAGTGCATTCTTTCCCTATTGTTCATGGCGACTTGAACTGTGTGCGTTGACGTAGGAACATCAGCCTCGCCCTTGTCTAAATACACTGTACGACAGAACAACGTGCTTCTTGATGCAGATTATACTGCACGCCTAGCTGATTTCGGGTTCGCTTCCCTGATAGGGAACATTCCCGGGGCATTGTCGTATCTCCAAAGACCTACCGTACGACCGGGTGCCTTGCGTTGGGCCGTGCCAGAGCAAATTGAATCAGAAGAAACATTTCACAGGACAGCGAAGAGTGATATATATTCGTTTGGGTGTGTTGCTCTCCAGGGAGGTTTGTCAAATAATGTATGGTGGCATGGTTCTGATTATCTTGCAGGTATTGTCCGGAAAACAACCGTGGTCGGAAGTGCGGGAAGATACAGCAGTCATTTTACGGCTGGCGAAGGGCCACAAGCCAGGCAGACCAGAGTCTCGAGCAATGGACGATTCACACTGGAATTTTATTCAAGATTGCTGGTCACCGGTGGCAGAGCGACCCGCAGTGGAGATGATAATTCCTTCCATTGAACGGTTTCTCAACTGTTGCACACCATCCCGACCCCTTCGTGACTTGCTGACACCGCAGTCCGGTCATGCTGATTCGTTTATTGGCGCGCCATTGTCGTCTCTCAATCAAGTCACCATAAAAGAAGAAAGCACTGTCGACACCTCTGACAGGGCAAATCAAAAAGGGTACATATTGATGGTTATATCTATACCTCGAATCCTATTCACTTGTCCAGGAAATATCATCTTCCATCTAGAGGGTGGGTGTTTTAACATCTGATAACTCCAAGTTGTATTGAACATGAATGTAGATTCTATCGAAGTGAACTATGTCACGTTCTCGGATCTACTCATTCTCGGTCGGAAGGTAAATTCAGTTTCATTTTACTATCGTACTGTGTACTCAGCACTTATCACTGTGCCTACTTATCTAGAGCTTCCTGACCACAAGGACGCTTCCCTAGTTGAATCATCGATCTCATTTTCTCAATCAACAACAAAGGAAGGTGGTAAAAAGATGCGCAAGGCTGATAAAATCAAACAAAGACTCGTTGAGATGCTGCGTGAGCGATTTGATTGTGAGAAGTGTGTTCAATCAGACGACGTGTATGCAGGTGAAATCGGCTTCGGGCTCTCTAAAGGTCGACTCCCGTGGTCCACGCTAGAAGGAGACCTACGAAAGAATGGGTACACGATCCTGAATTGGCCACAGGGGGTCGTTCGTGATCGAAACAAAGGAGTATCTGCCCTGAGTAGAGAAGATGCCGACAAACTCTATGATGCACTTTTTAACGACGAACGACGGCTTCGGTTCGTTTGTTGCGACAAGGGTAGGTTTATATAGGCTACCTACGTTCATTGGAGAGGTTGCTTAACCTACTACCAGAATCTGCAAATGACGAGAAGGTCACATCACAGCCGAGCATAGACGCTGCCCGCCAAGGCGATCATCCTTGCGTGCCATCGGTAAATAAGGAATCTAGGATTAGGGTGACTACAACAGAAACGTATGGAGAACGTCTTCGCAAGAGACGACGTGCGTAGGGGCCCCCTTATGCTATATTTCATCCCAGCTTTCTCGTAGAAATAGTGACTCAAATTATGCGGGCCCCAGGTTGAATACTGAAAATTATGTACCTAGGTCGGGCGCGAGTTTGGCCAGTGGTCTTCCTTCCAATTTCTTGGTGAATTCGTTGGAACTGCATCTAACAACTGGTCGGTTGTACCATTTATGACAAGTAAATATATGAGACAATTTGATCCTGTTGAGAATTCCAGAATGTAGGGTCCATCAAATTCAGTGTTCCATGATCCACTAAGGTAACGTCCGACCCCATGTTCGAATACTATCGAGGATCTAACTCAGTCGTGCGCGGATGCGACGGACTGGGGTGATCATAATACATGATCGGTCTTATATATGAAAAGGAAACAGTGAGGCGGTACATCGGAATATATGTATCATATGACTGTCTGTGTCAGTCAACGGCTAAAGTAATAAATGAGAGAAAAGAGGGTACGCAATAGATCGCAATGGAAACGTCCTTGCATGTTGCCTGAGGTTTCACCTGCGAATGCGCTTGTCGATCTCCAACACCCCAACCATTCTCAGCTCTGAAATCCAATATTAGAATGCTAAGTCTAGCTGTCGGGGAAGTACAAGACCGCGGTGAAGATGGTGTAAGCCGTTATTGGGTCAGTGCCGATCAGGAAAATATTGTAGTGGTCACCAAGGGTCAGCGTCCATCATTGGCCATTAGCGTCGTTTGTGACACTGATATGGACAATTGAGTACCGTCACCGTCACTAGCAAAAGATGTCTGAATAACGATTCAATAGTGTCCGGAAAGCTGAAAAACAAAGCTCTTGACGCTCGTCACGAGTGTCGATTACACCTGGTCCTTGGGTCTCCACCGCTACCAGTACATTCTTACAGATGCGATTAAATTAACAGACGACCATAACATTACAGCGCTACATCTGACTGCAAAAGGTAGAAATACATGTAGCAACGTACAGCCTTGTAACATCCAGCCGGATTGATGTGCGATCTTCATTACGGGATAGAATACCGAGTGCGAATGTCCAGCAAGTTGACATACGATTTTCATTATGGAATCGAATACCAAGTGCGAATGTCTAGCAGGTTGACATGCAATTTCGATTACGGGATCGAATACGGAGTGCAAAGGATTACAGTTTGATGCAAGTTGAAAACGGACTTAGAGTGAATTCATGCTGCTCGAGCTCTCTTTCGTATCGTTTTCTGGGCCTGTAACTATAAATATAGTCAATAGATAGCTAATAAGACAATGTACCATACATTTAATGCGACAATGGATGGCCTGGCATCCATCATGATTATGGATGAGCATGAGTAACCCGCGGGTACGGACACATTGACCCGTACCCATTCCTGTACCCGCTGCCACGGGTATGGGTTTGGATGCAGGTATAGCGTGGAGGTTTGGCAACGTCGTTGTCGCTGGCCAATACTGTGCCGCCGCCGCCGTTGTGGAGCCATGACATTGGCCATGGGCGCAACTTCATCCGAAGAGTCGTTGTCGTCGTGACGTGGTATCGTGGCATTGGCCACGCACACGTCACCACCTCGTCGTCGCCGACCTGGACTCGCCATGGAATTGGCTACGCGCACATCCACGTCATCGCGTCGCTATGTCGTGGCATTGACCACGCACGCGTCACCGCCGCGCCGTCACCGTCCTGGTCAGGCCATGGCATTGGCCACGCGCGCGTCCGCGTCGTCATTGTTGGTGTTGTGTCACTGTGGCGTTGACCATGTAGGAGTCGTCACCGTTATCGTCGTGTGGTGGGGACGCTGTGGCATTAGCCACCTCCGCCTCGTCATGCGGTGACAAAATTGGTAAGCGGTGCGAGTACTGGTGGGTAAGTTCAAAATCTTCAACATGTACTGCAGATTTTGGCTTATCCCATAGGTATCACTTTGTCCTGCAACTAGCAGCTTCATTCAAATGACTCATTTCGAGATGCCCGGGTGCCGCGACTATCGTTTTTATAACAGGCTCCGAGATCATGTAGACTTTCTTTAGTACATGGTTAACAGCTATTTCCGCTTGACCTCCTGCGATCTCGTCCTCACCCTTGGTTGCGCCGCCGTCCTTGAGGTATGACAACTAGTCGGCACACCATTGCACACTTTTGGATCGTGCGTCGTGTCGTTCGCGTCCTTAGCCGCGCTGCGCAGCGATTCCTCTTCGTCATCCGACTGCCTCGTCTCTCTCTTCAACGATTCGCTGACGGTCTCCGATAAGTCTATGGGTTGCGAATGAGCTTCGCTCGCTGCTCTGTTCTCCTCGCAACTCCTGTAGCTAACCTCCCACCTCAATTCGTTTTGTATCCACGACCCCAATGTCGTTACTGGTAGCACCACTGGTTCCAGTCCATTGCCCACTCGTCTCGGCCTCCTTGCCCTTTCCTTCGCCCACCTCCTCGACCTTCACATTGATCTCCCTAACCCTCTTCCAATTCGCTCCATCAGTGGCAGTTCATGTGGGTTTTGCAACAGGTCCTCTGGCCTCGTTATCCCAACGCACGTTGCGTTCGGGTTCGCGTCGGAGGTCCTGTCACCAACCCACTAACTTGCTCGTTTGGGTCTCCGGGACTCCATAAACGTGTGATGGGCTTCCATGCCCTAGCTGTCATTCCCCAGCTCTTTGGCGCGATTCTCTGTGGTCAGCTCAACCCTCCAGTCCAACTGCTTGACTTGGTAGATGTCCAGACCGGGCCACCTTTACCACCTTTGGCCTATTCTAAGCTGGGCCGAAACAACACCGTGGACCGACATGCATCGATTTGGCTCAACATGGACAATTCGTGTCCCAGTGCCTCCATATCTCGTTGAATAGGCTACATAGAGTGCCCTACATGCATCGTTGTCTCTTTTGAGGAAATATCTCTACTGTACTCGCTTCGGATTCCCCTGTACGTGCGTTGCCAGGAAGCTCTGAATAAGCAGGTGAAATGATAGACGCTAGGAATTGGACTTACTTTCCGGCAGAGAATGAATGGGGTCGAAATCGGGACATAGTTCACTTCGATAGATTCTACGTTCATGTTCAATACAACTTGGAGCCATTGGATGTTAAAGTACCCACTCTCCAGATGGATGATATTTCCTGTACAAGTGAATACAAATGAATAGGATTCGAGGCATTGATACAACAACATCAGATTAAATCGATATAATCATCAATATGTACCTCTTTGGATTTGGCTTATCAGTGGTGTCGACAGCGCTTCCTTGGTCTTCTATGGTAACTTGATTGAGAGACGACAATGGCGCGCCAATAAACGAATCAACATGACTAGACTGCAGTGTCAGCAAGTCACGAAGGGGTCGGGATGGTGTGCAACAGTCGAGAAACCGTTCAATGGAGAGAATTATCATCTCCGCTGCGGGTCGCTCTGCTACTGGTGACCAGCAATCTTGAATAAAATTCCAGTGTGAATCGTCCATTGCTCGAGACTCTGGTCTGCCTGGCTTATGGCCCTTCGCCAGCCGTAAAACGATAGCTGCATCTTCCCGCACCTCTGACCACGGTTGTTTTCCGGACAATACCTGCAAGATAATCAGAATAGAGTTATCATCCATAACTGACAAACATCCCTGCAGACTAATACACCCAAAAGAATATACATCACTCTTCGTTGTCTTGTATGACGTCTCTTCTGATTCAATTTGCTCTGGTGCAACCCAACGCAAGGCACCCGGTCGTGCAGTAGATCTTTGGAGATATGACAATGCTTCGGGAATGTTTCCTACCAAGGAAGCGAACCCGAAATCAGCTAGGCGTGCAGTATAATCTGCATCAAGAAGCACGTTGTTCTGTCGTACAGTATATTCAGACAAGAACTGAGGCCGATGTTTCTACGTCAACGCACACAGTTCAAGTCGCCATGAGCAATAGGGAAAGAATGCACTGCAGATTGTTAGCCTTCCCAGAGTTTGGAGGACATTGTTGACGCACGATAGCGCAACCCATTGGCAGTATCCAGTAACTGTCATTCAATGTTAGAGACAAGGAGATAGTCAATGTCAGAAGGACGCACAAACTGTAATCGGTGTGAAACATTCAAGTTGTCGTCGTAGCTCTCCAGGAAATTGTGAAGAGAGCCATTAGGCATCCATTGTGAGACTAATGACGTTGAGCCATGCATTCCAAATCCATATGCAATACCAAGGAATGGGACGACATTAGCATGGTCGAGTCTCTTCCAGATACCGAGTTCTCGACGGAGCATCTACGTTGCAGTGTAGTGATATTTGTAAATTGCAGATGAGAGGTGTTACCTTGACCTGTGTGTGAGTCGTATCTCCATCTATTGCAAGTGTATATCGTAGAGCCTTCACAGCCACCTGAAATAAAAGTGAATACCAATCAATAGTGAGCCGAACTCCACGCCCAAACCTCTTTTGTCTCTGAACCACCAAGGTAACGACATCTATATATGTCACCAAAGCCTCCTCCAGCGAAATACTGAGCGTCAGTCTTGGGAATACAAGGCGTGAGGTCTGGTGGGGATGGCAAACTTGCGTCGTCAAAAGTTGATCCGAATAAAGATATTGTGTGAGATCATGATACTACGATGAACCGAAAAGACATACTGAACGTGGGATTTTCGACACTAAAGAGTCCGGTCCATCGCCACCGGAAGGTGATGAGTAAGAACTCCGAGGCAAGTGTGATGAATGTCATTACCCGGCTCTCGAAGGAATCTGACCAAGGTATCCGCCATAGATATAACTTTCCGTTCCATCCTCCTGATGCCACGAATTCACCAGAAGGCGAGAAACTAACGGCACATACGGCACTATCATGCAATAGATTGTATCCAACAGGTTTCCCGGAAGAAGTGTCCCAGAGACGAATAGTTTCATCCAATGACGCGCTTGCAAGAATCGATCCGTCTGGAGAAAGGGAGAGGGAGGAGACAGAACAGGTGTGACCCGTCCATGGTTTTCCGATGAGTTCGCCTGTGTCAGAATCCCAGCAGTGAATGGTTCCGTCATCCGACGCGGAGAAGAGCCTGCTGCCCTCATGTGACCACAGTACGAAGTCTTTGCGGCCTTCCAGTAGACCAACGAGGAGTGAACCACTCTCGACGTTGTACGTGTAGATAGCACGGTTAGTGCTACACGCGAGTTTGTGCCCGTCGGGAGAGAAGGATAGGGAAGTAACAGCATCACCAGTGGCTTCGATAGCGCAGTTGACCTGTCGGCCTCTGATGGTGTAAATAGTAATGGTCTTGTCCCCAACCGCGATGAGTCGTCCATCTGACGAGACAGCAACCCTAGGCGACGTTTCGAACTTGTGAGTCCATTCTTCAACGAGCACATGTGGTTCCACACCCCATGCTCTGATTTTCCCGCCTATCTCACTGCTAATGACCCTTGCGCCGTCCTGAGTTACAGTAAGGCCCACTATCATACTCCGGTGCTCCATTGGCGTCCCTTCCTGCTTCCTGTTTCCTACATTCCAGACCCTCACAGTTTGGCTCGTATCAGCTGTGACAACTCGTCCGTCAGGGAGATAAACGAGCTTCCGAATCCTATATCCATGAGGCATAT
>JBBPJS010000814.1:0-13729 GCA_038088835.1 Singerocomus rubriflavus | reverse complement strand
ACTTATAGGATACAGGAAGGTGCACAGATCAAGCTATGACTAGGGGTCTAGAGTATAAGGGATTAATGCTATTGGTAAGTAGGGTAAAGAGTATAGTCCATGAGTAAAAGGTTAGGCATCTCATATATCAGAATGGAAGAAGTGGATATAAGGTGCAGGGTTTAATATAAGATGAAAGATCAATCACAAGGTGTGACTGATCAAGGAGGGGATTGTGGCAGAGATCCATCTAGAATCTTGCAGGGTTGTGATCAAAATGCAATCTCAATGTGTGATCATACTGATTGGAGGGAATGACAGAGATGAAAAAAGGGGATCAAGATCAGAATGGAAGATGTAATCAGTGTGAGTTTGTGAAGAGAGTGAAGAGGTAAATCTGTGATTGTGATCAATGTGAAGGGTCAAAGGCATGATGATGTGAAGGGATGGAGTGGTCATGTGATCAGGGATTAGTCATAAGATAGTACTTGTGCATGCAAGCAAGTAGTTATTGTACCAAGTATCATACACAATTCATAACAGAAGACACCCCTTGTTCATAGTTAAGTCTGAAGATTCACCTCTGCTCAGCAAGTTAATGCAACCCCTTGGTGGAACATCACTAAGTCACAATACCACCTCTGTCATTGAACAAGTTAGCAGTGCAATGTCAATAAGCTGCACTATGCAACATCAATAAGTCACCTACACCATCGTTATGAAGGTATCAAGTCCTTCTGCCATGAAGAAAGTCCTGGTCATACACTGGAACAAACCAGAGTTGCCTCTGTCCCTCCTAGACATGCTTACATCTGCAATGATGTAAAACTACTACTGACTTCTGATCTTAGGAAATGTCTGAAAAGACATAAAACTATTTTTGAATCCACTGACAAACCCTAGTAATGTCTGAAATGATGTTAAACTACCCCTAAACCCATAGTAGTGTCTGCAAAGACATTAAACTAGCATAGTAACCCCTACAACATGCTGACCCCTTGTAGCAACATCTGAAAAGACATTAAACTATTATTGACCTTGACTCAGACATAGCAAAATTGCCCTAAATCATGGTGACATCCACCAAGACATAAAAACTACCAAAGTCCAAGGATCAAAGGCCCTGTGTTATTGACAACCCCAGTGATGTCTGTAATGATGCTAAACTACCACCCATGATCATCCACAATGACACTAAACTAGGTAACCCTAGGATTCCCTTCTCTACTAACAAAGTCATAGAAATCAACAACTCCTGTCCACAAGTGATCTTAAACTACCAACCACAGTGTCCACAATGACATAAAACTACCAATTGTGTTCCATGTACCCTTGACTCACATCCTAGCTCATTTCTAGAATAGCATTGGCATTTGTGGGATTTGGTACCCTACTTGTTTGATGATGAAGCATTGACATGAGTGAAGATTTCATCTCCATAATTCATTATTGAATCAAACCTCCTGTGATCAATGATTAACCCCACTGATGTCATAGGAACTCCTTTCAAAATGAGGCTAAACTTGTTTATCAACTGTCTGAAATGACAGTAAACTATCCTGTTCATAATGACAGTAAACTACCCCATGGTAAACCTCCCAAAATGAGGTTAAACTTGTTCATCACTGTCCACAATGACAGTAAACTACCCTATCTGTAAAGACAGTAAACTATTCCATGGTAACCTTCCAAGAAGAGGTTAAACTTATCCATTTTGTTCTTTCTCCAAAGGAAAATCCTTGACTTCCAAAAATAGTATAAACTTAGCTGCACCTAGTCATGTGTTTAAACTTCAACTTCTAACCTTGCCACATAGGAAACTCTTTGGTATTGTCATATCCCACATTTCAAGTCAACTCTGGTACCTCTGTACCACCTCCAGTTCGTTTCTCCTCCATCCTCCTGTACCTACTCTGTTCAGACTTGTACCTACTAATTTCCTCTGACTCTGTTTCCCTTACATTCTCATACATTACTCCTACCTTACATTTCATTCTTTGCTTAGTTAGAACTTCAATACTGGTGCTTACTTAGGAGCACAGCTTTGAGGCTGCATTCTAGCATAGTCTTACCTCTGACCCCTCTAGTACATACTATAACCCAACTCTGGACTTAGTCATCTGAGTACCTCCATATATAAACTCCATAGTTACAACTTGTACACCTCAGTTTGAATATTGACATAATTTTCTGTTGACTCAAGTCATTGACTGACTTTATTCTAACTTACTCTAAACTCCACTCTCTGAGTTATAGACTAACTACCCTCTGACCTACTCCATCCTATGTCCTCTGTCCACCGACTCATTACCAACATAATCTGATGCTCTCCCCATTCGTCCTTTAAGTCATTGACTGACTTCTTCTATTACCTTTTCCAACCTCCAATCTCCAACCCTCTGTAAATTTGGAACAACCAGATCCTGTGCAAGGGCACACCACATAAGGTGAAGCCAAGTCCCATCTGAACCTCTCAACTCTGAATCTTCAGAGTTCCCCTTGAAGCAGCATCCATCCAGAGTTTAACAGTATATTCAAACTCCCTCTTATACTGAATCTAAACTCATGACAACCAATGCTCCTCGAGTTACCAGATTGCACACTTGAGTGATCGCCAATCCACCTCCTTTCCCCCAATTCAATCCTCTCCATGCCTTTGGCAGCAATCGCTGAGGCCCTGAATTCATGGAACAATTTCACAGTTTCTCTGCTTGTCAGAACACTTCCTCCACATCCATGCATGTCCCTCCACAAACCCCAACACCTCAAGCATGCATATAGGAGTTAGACAACAATGAAGAACCTCCTGCAGATCCCTCATTTCACACTTCCAGTAACCAAGGCAACTCTGGGGATCTGAATCAGCCTGGAGGAGATTCCTCCGATGGCTTGGACATCCTAGAGGATGACCTCAACCCTGACTCCTCTGATAATGAAGAACACATTCCTCAAGATGCACTGGCCAGTCTGGCTAGTACCATCCAAGCCCTCACATGTTTCTTGTGCAAGAAATCCTCCGAGTCCTTACAATAGACCAAAGTCCAAGAACCAGACCAGTTTGATGGGATGGACCCCCACAAACTCCAGGTCTTTCTTGTTCAATGCGAGTTGAACTTTCAGGACTGCCCCAAGGCTTTTGCCTCTGACCACACCAAGGTCACCTTCGCTCAATCATACCTAAAGGATATGGCTTTGGAATGGTTTGAACCAGACCTTCTCTAAATGGAAGACCCCGCACTCCATCCCTTGTAGATGGACAACTATTGAGAGTTCATTCTGGAGCTGCAGATGAACTTTGGACCACACGACCCTGTCAAAGATGTGAAGCACCAGCTTGACCACCTATCAATGAAGGATGGTCAACACATCAATAAGTATGTCATCAAATTTAACATAATCACCTCCCAAGTCTAGGGTTACAGCAAAGGTGCCCTCTGGCACTATTTCTACAATGGTCTCCCAGACCACATCAAGGACAAAATCTCCCAGGTTGGCAAACCCCCCACACTCTCCAAACTCCACCAACTTGCACACTTCATTGATGCCCACTACTGGGAACGCAAGTCAGAGATTAGCTGTTAGGCAAAATCCACTGGCAACCCCTCTAAGGCATCTGATAAATCCTTCTCCTCCAACTCCAACACTGCCTCCGGCTCCTCTAAGGAGTCCAAAGGGAAGCCTGCCAAGGTTTCCACCAGCACCTTTGGAGCTTCTGCTCCCCCTAAGCCAGACCTGTTGTTCAAGCTAGGAAAGGTGTTACGAACTCTTTCCTGGACTTGTACGATTCTTTACTTTTCCATTATCTTATCTTATCTTCTAGCATCACATGACTAGGTCACGTGACTTGTCACCTGACCAATCACATGATTGGTCTAGACCTATGATGTCATCAATGATGTCATGCCTGCAGGCAACCTCATGTTGAGGTCCAGGCCCTTATCTTTCATTTCCGTCTTGTGAGAGACTTCTTTTCATTTCCATCCTGCTTCTCTTCTTTTCTTAATCTCCGCTTCTTCTCTTCCATTTGATGTCCTCATGGTGTGCTTCCTTTTCACACCTTATCTATGACATCACGTGGTCCGTGCATGATACTATGTAGTATATAAAGGGACTGTCTTTGGCTGTCGTCCCTCAGCCTAATCCACTTGGTTAATCATCCACTAGTTGGAAGTGAGACCTAAGGGTTACCCTCTATCCTACTCTTCCTACTATCGAACCATCGTACCATCGAACTCAGTTCAAAGACCACTCAAGGGAACGACTCTATCAGTATAGTTTTCATATTCATATCAAAAGGATAGCAAGCTCACAGTAGCTGAGCATAAGCACCACTTTGAAAACAACCTGTGCATGTTCTGTGGCCAAGCAGAACATCAGGCCAAGGAGTACATGAAGTCAACTTCTTGTGCAGCCAAGGGCTGTGCAGTCAAAACTCCGAAAGCAAAACTGGAGGCCTTCTTCGAGGCAAAAAAATAGTCTGTGACCTTTATGACTCTGCATAGACTGGAGGTTGCATTGAACCCACCTGTGCACCCAAGGAGACCTGCCTCAACGTGTCTGCTCTCTTAGATCCTAGGTCTCTCATACCATCTGTCTCTCTTGTAACATATGACATCCCTTCTTTCCCTGTGTTGATAGACTCTGGATCCTCCAATTGTTTCATAGATACAACATTTGTTAATAAACACAAACTTTCAACCTACTCTATCCCTCTGCTCTTTCTCTACTTGTTTGATGGAACATCCAACTCCACCATCACTCAAGCACTCAACCTCTCCATCCACTTCCCCTCCAGTGATATCACTCTGATGACATTCTATGTCACTTCATTGGACAGCTTCTGTTTTCTTGTTTTAGGACACAACTGGCTGATCTGCTATAATCTGTTGATTGACTGGATTTCAAGCAGTATTTCATTCTGAGCACCAGAATCACCTATGTCAGCAACCCCAAGCTCAACTCTGCAGCCTTCAGACATAACTCCTCCAGCTGACTCTGTTCCCTCTGATACACCACATTTCTCCGAACATAAGGCTTCACATATCGTGCTTATTAGCACACCTGCCTTCGCACTCACATGTCACCTTCAAGGCTCAGTGCAGTTCACAATGACACTCCACCCACCTGACAGCAACCTCTGCTCTGCCTCTGTCACCTCCAAACCAGTCGATCTCTCAAAGATTCCCCCAGAGTACCATGATTTTGCAGACATATTTAATAAAAGCAAGGCATCCCAGCTTACTCTGCACCGCAACTTTGATCTGAAGATCAATCTGAAAGAAGGAGCTTCCCCCCCTATAGGCACCACCTACTCTTTCTCACCCTCTGAGCTTGAGTCCCTTTGGACATTCCTCAATGAACATTTAGCCAACAGCTTCATCCAACCCTCTTCCTCTGCCCACACTGCTTCTGTCCTTTTCATTTGCAAGAAGGACAGTTCCCTCCACCTTTGTGTAGACTTCTGTGAACTAAACAAGATTACGAAGAAGGATCACTACCCACTCCCTCACATCACCAATCTCCTTGATGCCCCAAGTTGTGCCCATATATATACCAAGCTTGATCTCTGGCATGCATACCATCTGGTTCGCATTGCTGATGGAGATGAGTGGAAGATATCCTTCCAGATGCACTATGGCTTGTATGAGTGGCTCATCATGCCATTCAGTCTCACTAATGCCCCCATGACATTCCAGCAGTTTGTAAACTCAATCTTCACAGATCTTCTTGACATCTCAGTCATCATATATCTCAATGACATCCTCATTTTCTCTGAGGACTGCATGAAGCACAAAGAGCATGTCCAGGAAGTCCTCCAGCACCTCCGAAAGCACAGACTTTATGCCAAGCCTAAAAAGTGCAAATTCCATACCGAATTGACTGAGTACCTTGGATACCAGCTATCTCTGTCTGGACTTACCATGTCCCCTAATAAGGTAAAGGCCATCATCAATTGGCCCAAGCCCCATAAGGTCTGCAACATCCAGTTATTCCTTGGTTTCACTAATTTCTATCAGCATTTCATCGCTGACTACTCTGGGCTTGTTGTCCTGCTCACTCACCTCATGCATAAAGGCATCCCCTGGAATTTCAATGAAGCTTGTTACTCTGCCTTCCAGTGTCTTAAGGACACTTTCACCTCCACTCCCATTCTTACCCACTGGATCCTTAATGCTTCACTAATCATCGAGACAGATGCCTCTGACTATGCCATCACAGGTATTCTTTCTCTCCACTGTCTGGACAATAAAGTCTGCCCAGTACCTTACTTCTCCTGCATCCTCTCTGCTCCAGAGCTCAACTATGATACCCATGACAAGGAGTTGCTAGCCATTTTTGAATCCTTTCAGACTTGGCAGCACTACCTCGAGGGCTCTGGAACTTTGGTTGATGTTGTAATGGACCACAAGAATCTGGAATACTTCGCTACCTCCAAGCTCCTTACTCGGCACCAAGCCCGATGGTTGGAGTTCCTCTCCCAGTTCAACATGGTCATCCATTTCTGCCCTGGAAAATTAGATGCAAAGCCCAATTCCCTTACTAGATGCTGGAACATCTATCTCAAGAAGGAGGATAGGGACTATGCTCTTATCAACCCCCAAAACTTCCACCCCATATTCACTCAAGAGTAACTCACATTGTTCCTTAGGGCATTGTGTTTAGCAGCTCCAGTTCTCTGGGCCAGTTTGCTGTTTGACATTGAGTTCCTACACAACAACATCCTTTCCACTCTCTTCTTCAACCCCATCTCCTCCAACCACATGTCTTCCTCTGAACCCTTCAACTCTCATTGGTCAATTGACTTTGAAGGCTTTCTACACCTCAACAATCGCATCTACATCCCTGATGCCAATAACTTCCACCTCCGCATCCTCTGATACAAACATGACCACCTGCTCTCTGGTCATTTTGGACAAAACAAGACATTAGAGCTAATTTGCCAAGAATACACCTAACTGGGCATCTGAACCTTTGTCAAGGAGTACATTGCATCCTGTACAACCTGTGCCCAAGCCAAGGTACCAAGGCACAAGCCCTATGGGCTACTCAAGCAACTCCCAATCCCCATGAAGCCATGGAACTCAATCTCCATGAACTTCATTGAGCAACTACCTCTGTCCTCTGGTTACACCACCATTCTCATCATTGTGGACAAAATGTCCAAACAATGCATCTTCATCTCCACTGATGATAAGGTAACATCTCTGGAATTAGCAAAACTCTTCCTCCTCCATGTTTTTTCGAAGCATGGAGTTCCGTCACACATCACCTCCAATTGAGGCTTGGAGTTCATCTCTTATTTCTTCTGCTCATTAGGCAAGGCTCTTGACATCTGCCTCCACTTCACCTCCAGTTACCACCCAGAGGGCAATGGCCAAATAAAATGCATAAACCAAATGTTGGAGCAGTACCTCCAAATCTACTGCAACTACCAGCAAGACAACTGGTCCAAACTCCTGCCTCTTGTGGAGTTTGCATAGAACAATGCTTCAAACACCACCACCGGCATGTCTCCATTCTTTGCCAACAAGGGCTACCATCTCAACATTGCCGTTCACTCTGAGCAAGACCTCACCTCTGCTAGAGCCCGAGAATACTCTATTGACCTCAACTCCCTCCATACCTTCCTCCATGAAGAGATAGCCCTAGCCCAGCAATGTTATCAAGGTCCTATAGATGCTAAATGAACTTCAGCACCAGACTTCAAAGTTGGTGACCAGGTTTTCATCAAAGCAAAGTATTTCAGCACTACATGTCCCTCCAAGAAACTATCTGAAAGGAACCTCAGACCATTTGATATCATAGCACAGGCAGGTACATTCTTCTTCACCTTCTGCCTCCTGGAGAACATGAAGTCCATACATCTGATCTTCCATGTCTTCCAACTAGAATCCACAACTCCAAATACCATCCCTAACCACATGCAACCACCTCCACCTTCAGTTGAAGTTGACAGTAAACCAGAATATGAGATCTCCAAAATCCTAGACTTCAAGGTAGATTGCTGAAGGAAGAATTGCAAACTCTTATATCTAGTCCGCTGATCCAGGTATGAAGGAACAGATGAAGAAACTTCATGGCTACTCACAATGAAGTTAGACCATGCTTTGGAGATCATTGCAGATTTCCATCTCTGGTATCCAAAGAAACCTGAATCTCATCACGCCTGATAAAAAGAGACAATCACTTTCAAGGTAATTACTGAGGTATTTCTACATCTCTAATACCTTTGGATATGTCCTCCAACACGTCTGACACATCCCCATCTTCATCTGACTTCTCATCCTCTAATCCCTTCTCATTTTTGTCATTTGAGTAGGCCTCTGTGATTTTGAGGCCCACCAGCTAGCCCACTGCTAGAATCAGCAGGTCCAGTTGGCTCCACACCACGTCCCAGTGGTCATTGATTGCCCTCATGACCAATTCCACACACTCCCTCAGCTCTGACTTACCTTCTGTTTTCTCTGACTGGATCTTCTTCTGGGACACCTCTGTCTCCTTTTCCTCACATGTCTTCCTTTTCCTTTTCACCTCCATTTTCACCTCCCCAGGCCTCTTGCACCTTGCCTTGACTCTACAACACTCTGTACATGACATCAACTTCCCTGGCTTCAGGGTACACTCCAACCCCCAGTCTGTGCACCTCTGACACTCTGTCACCACCTCTGCCCACTTCTTTTCCTTTCCTTTGCTCGAGCCCTGCTCTGCCACAACCTTTTCTGCCTGTCCTCTGTCAGCTCTGACCATCTGCAACATGGTGGACTCACCTTTTTCTGGGCTGCAGCCTCAGCCTGTGTGCACCTCCTTGCTTCCTCCTCTACCTTTCTCCATTCCTCCTCCTCCTTCCTTGCCTTTACCCACCATCTCTATTCTGCTGCCTTTGCCTTCCACAGAGCATTGTCATCATTGGTGCACTCCACTAGTTGTTCATTGGCCTATGTTTTGATATCAGTGAAGTCAGACATGATGGTGGTTTTCTAAGAAGTTGGCCATGGATCACTTGGACTTTATACTGTGCAGGTAACACTCCACCCTGCCAGTTAGCCTTTTTTTTAGACTCCACAATCAATGGAGTCACGTGATCCTTAGTAGCCTTCAAGGATTCAGGCCTAAGAGGGAGATACTGTCATATCCTGTGTTTCAAGTCAACTCCAGTACCTCTGTACCACCTTCAGTCTGTTTCTCCTCTATTCTCCTATACCTACTCCATTTGGACTTGTACCTACTAATTTCCTCTGACTCTGTTTCCCTTATGTTCTCATATATTACTTCTATCTTATGTTCCATTCTTCACTTAGTTAGAACTCCAATACTGGTGCTCACTTAGGAGCACAGCTCCAAGGCTGCACTCTAGCATAGTTTTACCTCTGACCCCTCTGGTACATACTATAACCCAACTCCAGACTTAGTCATCCAAGTACCTCCATATATAAACTCTGTAGTTACAACTTGTACACCTCAGTTTGAATATCAACATAATCTTCTGTTGACCCAAGTCATTGACTGACTTTATTCTGACTTACTCTGAACTCCACCCTCTGAGTCATAGACTGACTACCCTCTGACCCACTCCATCCTACATCCTCTGTCCACTGACTTCTCCTATTACCCCCTCCAATCTCTGACCTCCAACCCTCTGTAAATTCGGGACAACCAGATCCTGTGCAAGAGCACATCACATAAGATGAAGCCAAGTCCCATCCAAACCCCTCAACTCCAGACCTTTGGAGTTCCTCTTGGAGCAGCATCCATTCAGAGTTTAACAGGTATAAAGTCTAAATCCTTTATCCAACTCCATGATGAGTATAAACTAGGTAATTCTTATGTTGACCCCACTAATGGTCAAACCTAGCATAACTCCATCATAAGTATAAACTGATAACCTTCATTATACTCCAGCAAGAGTGTAAACTGCTAACCTCATGGTTTACCTTTGACCTCTGACTTCTCACCTGTTTCTACTATGCACCACCTCTATGAAACCTTAGTCACTCAGTCCCCACCTCATTACATGGCTAAACTAACTCCCTCAGTGCCTCTACTCCAGTGCAACCCTACTGTTATATAATTCTAATGAGTCACAACCCTTACTAAGGGGGTAAACCCCTCTTAGCACATGTCTCACACTCTGACATGAGTATAAACTGTCACCTACCTGGCATTCCCCACTTTATCATGTGGTAAAACTGATGCACTCATGCTAAAAGATGCATATTCCTTCTGGTCAGGAGGCTAAACTGACTCACCCCTTGTAATCCTGTTGCAAGACATTTCCCCACATTGAAAGACATGCAATGTCTATGACTGGTAGCACCCAACTAGTGCCTGACACAAGTTCAAGGAACCAGTAAACTTCATCATGAGCCTAAACTGACCAACCTTCTCAAGGTTCCATGCCCTGCATTGCAAGATATGCACCCTTCGAAGACTGGAAGCACTCCAACTGACATTCAAAGATCTAGCATCCACTAGGAGCACTTCAACCAAATCTAAAGATCCAGCACCCCTCCTTGGCCTGCTGTTGCGGAACCAAAGAGTTCCGTCTACCCAACCACACAACTAACCAACCCGGCAGATGACCAGGGAATGATACGATGAGTCCTAGAGATAACATCCGGAAGTGAAGAGTGCTGGACAGCAGGGATGAGGGGATCGAGGATGAGGAGAGGACTGAGTTGGACTATCTTCATAAGGAACGCCAGGACTACTCTTGCAAGTCCTTGATAACCACTAAACTATTGCACTAGGGTTCTGTCTTCCTCCTAACACTACAACCTGATGTGTGTAGCGTAATTGTGTTCGGCTCTTGGGGCGAGGGTTCCGAGCCTTGGGTAATCGCGTAGCTGTTGACCAGATTGCTATTCTTGAGAACGAGGGTGGTGTCACCATAGATATGTGGGTATGTTCAGTATGATAACCCCAACGTATGTTCCAACTAGGAGTGCTGTGTCACTAGTGGCTTAAATATCTGTAATGTCCATGGTATGAATATGATAAGGATCAGCAGCAATGGGGGCTTCTATGATCCACAGGTATAACATCAGGAACATTACGATGATGGTTCCGTCACATGATCTTTGATACTGGTTCAGTGGTTCTTACAAAGAATGGGTTCCGTACTTTCATAGGTTCGGGGTTCTGAACTAGACGAGGTACGAGTTGGCTCATAGGCCTGACGTTGGCAGTTCGGTAGTACGAGGATACAATGGTTCAATGAGGGGGAGGGATGAAGGTTAGCTTTATCTTCAGACGGCTCACTCCCTAGGCTCAGTTAAGAGGGCAGGGCAAATACCATCCCTTACTTGTACTTAGTCACTAGGCCACCTTGGTAGGCAGGGTAGGACACGAGGTAACAAGTGGATTAGGCTGGGGGAACAGCCCTACTCATAACCCCACTACTTATATGTTACAAGAGTGTGCACAGACCAAGCTGTGACTAGGGGTCTAGGGTATAAGGGATTAATGCTATAGGCTACTAGAGTAAAGGGTATAGTCCATGAGTAAAAGGTTAGGCTTTCATATGGTGGTGAAATGGAAGAGCGGATATGAAAGCAGTGTGTAAAGTAATGTGGAATGATCGATCACAAGATGTGACTGATCAGAAAGGGGGATCGTGGCAGAGATCCATCTAGGATCTTGCAGGGTCATGATCGAGATGCAATCTCAATTGATGATCGTACCAATCGGAGGGAACGACGGAAATGAAGAAGGTGAGGTGATCGGAATGGAAGATGTGATCGGTGTGAGTTCATGAAGAGAGTGAAGAGGTGAAGACCGAGGATGTGATACACATGAAGGGTTAGGGGCGTGAATAGGTGAAGGGATGGTGTGGTCACGTGATCAGGGAGTGTGATGTCATGGCACTCGTGCAAGCACACAGTTATAGTGCAGAATCATACAAGGTTCGTACACAATTCGTAACACCTGCAACCACCAAGATTTAGACTTAGAAACCAGCACAAACCCCATGTTCATCCTAAAGACCCCTCCATTGTAACCCTTGGAACCTTTGAACTCCTAGACATGAGATGTAAACTGTTCTAACCCTTGACCTAGAACCCCTTCTTACAGGGTTACTCTTCTTTCACCTAATGTCAACCTCTGGATTCACAGCTGCTTGCACAAAAGGCATGACATAAGCAAGAATAATGTCTTGTGTATCAATTATAAGGTTTGGCATAGCCAATGATCCCTCTCACCCTCCCTCAACCCATGTGATTTCTAACCTGGATCAAATCAAACAAAAAAGCCCCATGGTCCCTCAATGGGACATACCTTTTGTAAACCCTTCAATATGTGCACCTGCATCTTCCACTCATCCCTCATTAACACCTCTATGAATCACATGTTCCCCAACCCTGCCAGCTATGCAGAAAACAACTAGCAATACTTGGGCAGCAAGCTTGCCATCAACCCTCATTGAAACAAAAGAACTTTGAATTCCCTTCATTTAACCTTGCCCTTTGTTGAACCCCAGTAAATCCCATGAAAGCCAGTTCGGCTTCCCCAATGACCCCTCAGAGCTATGCTCCTACTACTACATCCTGCATCTGAAATAACATTAAACTAACATGGTAAATCCTCCACAAACTCCAGTAATAAAACATTATTCCTCATGCTGTGTACTCCACCTTATCTTTCTGTTTGTTGCTAACTCCACAACCTCCCCTGAGTACCCATACATCTTCAATCACCAAACTGCCATGTCACTTTACTCTCCTTGAAGCAAACCCTTGCCAAATGCCTCCCATGCTCTGCCTAACCCAGAGTTCTCTCTACATCTTATGCCTTTGCTCTGAACTCTGAACTTCATCAACCAATTGTGGTCACCCTGACCTGCACCACATTTGATATGTTCATGTGGGCACTCACAGCCTTACTAAGGGGGTATTGTTACAATTTTCCCCTTGTAACATTGTTTCATCATACACTTAACTATGCCTTCAGACTCATACTGCACTCCCAATGTGCATACCTCATCCTCCAGCAAACACCCACACCCCTAGACCAGTATCTAGGCTTGTATCACACTCCCAACATGCATACTCCTTAACTTGTGCTGCACCTCCCAATGTGTTATGACATTGCATCTCACCACTGGTACTTTGTGTTAGCCAGTGCATGCATGACTACTCCCAGCATACTTTGTGTTAGCGTTGGGCACAACACTTTATGATCATGTGACCCAAAGGTCACATGACTTCCCTTTCCCTGATCACATGACTACTCTGTCCCTTCACACTTCATGCCTTCACCCATCACATGCATCACATCTTCACTCTCTTCACCTCTTCACGACTATTATAACACCACACCAATCATCTTAGATTCCTCCACATCCTCAAGGCTACCATGCCTTTCTCATCTCCACCCTTTCCCTTCAATCAGTATGATCTCTTATCAAGATTCTCATCTTGATCATGACCCTGCAGGATCTTGATGATCTCTGCCACGATCCCCATTTCAGATCTTTCATATTTTGTGATCAATCTTCCATTTACATTACTCCCTGCAACTTCATCTCCACTTCTTCCATTCTGATAGATGAGTTGCCTAACCTTTTTCTCATGGACTCTTACCTTTTACTCTAGAGCCAATAGCATTAATACCATATACCATAGATAGTAAGTCACAGCTTGGTCTATGCACATTCCTGTACCATATATAAGGGGTTGTGCAAGGGCTGTTGTCCCCCAGCCAAATCCACTTGTTCACCTCTCCTACTCTGCCTGCAAAGGTGGCCTAGTGA
>JBBPJS010000813.1:0-13731 GCA_038088835.1 Singerocomus rubriflavus | reverse complement strand
GACCGATAGAGGGGAGGAGTGGAGATTAGCTTTATCTCCAGACAGCTCACTCCTGAGGCTCAGTTAAGAGGGCCAGGCGAATACCATCCCTTACTTGTACTTAGTCACTAGGCCACCTTGGTAGGCAGGGTAGGACGAGAGGTAACAAGTGGATTAGGCTGAGGGAACAGCCCTACTCATAACCCCACTACTTATACAGTACAGGAGTGTGTACAGACCAAGCTATGACTATGGGTCTAGGGTATAAGGGATTAATGCTATAGGCTACTAGGGTAAAGGGTATAGTCCATGAGTGAAAGATTAGGCATCTCATATATCAGAATGGAAGAAATGGATATGAAGATGCAGGGTTTAATATAAAGGGAAGATCAATCATCAAGATGTGAAGGATCTGGAAGAGTGATCGTGGCAGAGATCCATCTAGGATCTTGCAGGGTTCGTGATCGAGATGCAATCTCAATGAGTGATCATACCGATCGAGGGGAATGACAGAAATGAAGAAAGAGGAGGTGATCAAGAATGGAAGATATGATCGGTGATGTCATGAAGAGGTGAAGGGAGGGAATAGGAGATGTGATACACGTGAAGGGTGATGATGTGATGATGTGAAGGGAACAAGGGAAGTCACGTGATCAGGGAAAGTCATGAAGAGTACTCGTACAATGCAAGCATGCAGTCATTGTACTGTCGTATTGTTAAGTATCGTACACAATTCATAACACATAGGTACCACAATAATCCTAGTATCTGGCTGGGCTTTTGAAGTATTTTATAATGCTGCTGATTGTGAGTGACATTATATTCTAATTTCTTTCATTAGATAATCATTCCAACAACAGATGTAATAATCATGTGAGTTTATGCAATGTGGAATCAGTCTAAGGTGATTCTTGAGATCCTCCTGTGTATCTATGTGCCACAAGTTGTTCTTGGCTGTGTGGCTGCAGGCTTTAACAGTATCAAAAGAAACTTCTTAGATAAACCTTGAACTAAATGGCATTCATGATCACAATAATCTCATGCATTTTTTCTCCAGTTGTAGTAGTTTAATTGCCTAATTTCACATCTTGTGATGTGTTGCAAGAAAAAATTATTTCAGAGCTTCATATGTGGGTTATAACTGTGCGGACTCTTCTCGCAACTTCTCTTCTGGTTCTTACCGTTATCTAAACTGTGAGTCAATCAGTGTCTATGTACAATGCGACGAAGATGTGGCAGCCCAATCGGTACATTCAACTGCTGTATTTGCAGAATCACACTTTACAACTTTACCACGTTGCTTAGCGACATTCCTACATTGGACTTCACTTGGGAACTGCTCCTCCTGAGCCTTTTTACAAGGTCGGGTATATGTCCTCTTATGCCTTGGCTCATCATTGGCGTGCGAGAGCTGCATGATCGTGACCTCCGTGATCGCTGGGAAGGGACAGATGCCAGATTTGGTACAATATCGCAACCCATCACCCGTCAAGACGTACCCGTGTCCGCGATTACATTATCATTATCAGATCAGGTCGCCCAGGAGCAGGACGCACCAGAGGTGATTCAACCCGAAGGCGCGGGGGAAAATGCATACCAAGTGTGAGCGATGTGCTTGGACGGAACCCGCGGATGAATGTCCATGCTGGGACATTGAGGAACGTGAGAGGATGGTGACGATAAATACATTCGAATAATTGTTTTTTGCTTACGCCCTTGTCTCGTCTTCTTGGCGATACGGTTTGTGGTGTGTATCTCCCGACAGTGTGTGAGGACCAGTGGCGCATTTTGTGAGAGACTGACTTGGTATGTTGGTGTAGGGGGACCTGTGCAGGCATCTTGTGCTAGAAACAAGCATGTCGTTCACCTACCTTGATGGCGAAGTTATATAATTTAGCAACGACAGGGTCAAAACCAAGATTTGCCTAGGGACTAACTGTTGATGCACCATCCATAGGACGTTCACGCACATCACTACTACGGTTGTGAGTGTAAAGGAAACAATGCTCCTAACAGTATAAAGGTTGCGTTTACCATAGAAGAGTAGAGACAACTAGGTGGTGGGGTGCCAGCAAGTCCGGTAAATAACAGATAATGAATGTGCATAACAGTAGCTTACCCTGTGTAGTCGACCAGAAGAAAGCTGTCACCGTAGGAAAACAAGCTAGGTCATATCCAACGATGTAAATAAGAGAACGGTGTGGAAGCCAGAATTTCCTCTGCGCCACGGGTCCTAGATCCTATGAACACACACTCCTTGTTATCAACTAGTGCTGTCTCAGAGTAAGGTCGAGATCACCTTGGGTTAGCATCGCAGTTTCACCGCAGTATATGTTTGTCTGTCATGGTGTCAGAGAAATGTCACCTAGAAGCATTTTGGGATGCAGGCATGTTCTATTCGCAACATGCTATGAATTGATCTCAGCATGTGAGTCTTATGGTCGCTGAGGACCAAGTCCTTCGCTGGCAGTCAAGCGTGCGACTCGTGGCGGCGCGTGCACCCATAACTCCCCTGTAGAGACTGTCCTTGGCAACAGGAAAAGATCGCCACGAGGGGTTCCTGTTCGATCATTAAGACGTTAAATATTTGCCCGCACAATACTCTAGGAAGGACCGATGACCAATCCACTTGGATCTACGACTGACAGCGAAGACGGAAGGTGGGGATCGCCCTGAGGTTCCCATTCCTATTCAAGCCCCTGATACTGTAAGTCGTCTCGGGGCATTCCGAGGTTCCAGTTCTTGCGACAAGCTAGGATCAAGAAAATCCTCAAAAAGGACTGCTCCGCATAACCATAGTCAACCTCTAGGACTGTCACGTTTGCCCTTTCAGAGATATACATAGATGTATACAGTACATGAGTTAATGAGGGCTCTTCCTAGATGGATGATCGGATGCGGTATGCTTGACATATGATCTCAATGAGAATTTGCGAGATCTTGTTGTCCAAGCTTATACGCATAGGCTGCAACATCTCGGGTCGCCACCAAGACCGTGGACCTACTCAAGAGAGTAGACACAACCGGTAGCATGCGAAAGAGAGCACACCTTTGCTAGTAACGAAAGCCCAACACTAAAGGTTCAGGCGCGGGTCCGATGGACCACTTGCGCTTTTCCTCGTTTGCGATTGTTCGTCCCAGATGATATCGTACTTGCAAGCGATAGTACTTCTCAGCGTGCACCAGGCTCTGTTTGTCTGACAGACGACAGGATAAACACCATTGTCTGAGCACCACCGTCAAGAGGTGTTGAGTGCGAATGAGGAAACATGTACAGTCAAAATATTGAGGAGAAACACATCTGGAGTGATGAGATAGTTGACGCGTTCTGATCCGCCACTGAAATATGAGTGTGATTGTCAAGATAGGAAATTGAGTCGATGCCTGCTGCGAGACTGTTAATGTATGTGCTACATAAAGAAACATGAATCGAGTGATGAGCGAACACATACCACAGGATGGGTGTATAGACATGGCCAATACGGAGTTTGGGATAATGGCAGTGGCCGAGTCAGAATGGCACCAAAATGGCGAGCTCGACAATTGCTGGTACCTCTTACCAATGGAGAAGAACTCGTGCCTGTGAGCTTGGGAGTTGTATTGGCGTGGTTTCTGAGAGGACCAGATGCTCGTTCTCTCGACGGAAAGTAGGGTTTCCCGCTGGATGATATCCATGGAGTTCATTCATCAATGTCCTGTTACTAGCTTCGGTTAGGCTGGATTAGTCATCAGAGTGGGCAAACAAAAATCCCCACAAACAAATTGGAACCCAACCTCGACGAAGTTGCAATCCATCACTCTCCTAGTTCGCTTGCCAATGTGTTCGCCTTTGTGGCATCTTGTTCACTCGAATGATTCAGACGAGGTTTGGTGTGTACCGTCATTTTTAAGCGGACATTGGTTTGATTCTGCCCCACCGTAGAACGTGAGTTGTGTGAGCGTGCTGCGAGTGAATACTCTCGGAGTTATAACTACGATGGACGAGGTCCTTTCTTCCTACCCGGCCTTCGTTTTAATGCTCCGAAATATGGATAGTCTCTCGAAACCAAACAACGCAGATCCGTATATGATGGATCCACGTTCACTGTAGAGTCGATATCTTTTTGTCACGTTGAATGGCATGTATGCTCAAAGTGGTCGTCTGCGTGTCGGTGCTGTCGTGTTCGTTTGGGTACAGCCACCGTGGTCAAAAAGAGTCAAGGCGCGTTTGGGAGTTGCATTGGCGCCCTCATCATGACTCTCCCCGCCAACGACGCCTTCTCGCTCGGCCTCGCTCACGACCAGCCACGGCGCGCTTCTTCTCGTTCTCGTACACCTTCCATCCCTCGTCGCTCTTCTTCTCCAAAAATCTTGTTCTCACCACCTGCCACGCCAGCCCCGACTCCTCGCCTAGGTGGCATGGCCGCCAAGAGAGCCTACAGACGCAAACCTGCTGTGAACCAGGGCTCTCAACACACCACTCGCCTCAGCGGCGGCGAGTCCACCCTCGAAGAACTCGTCGAGGAGGTCGACACTCGTGCTTCGGTCTCACCCGACCGCAAGTCCAAGCATGCTCGCACCCACTCAGTGCCTAATAGCACCGCACCAGCACCCAACGGCGCTCACAAGCCGAATGCGACTGCGATCGACTGGGAGATTCCGCGCAAGGCACTGCACTCGTCGATCGGTACGTGTACTGGAGCGTGTGACTCATCTCCTGTCTGATAGAGAGGGGGCGTGTTGCACAGGATTTTTTACGACATATCTCTATGTTTCAAATGGAGACCCTCAACAAGTCGTTGTCATACTCAGCTCTGCACTAGCCGTGTTGATACCCATAGATATCCTCCGACTGTGTTACCCCTCGCTAGAATACGCCTTCGAGAAATGCGTCGGCATCTTTATGCGCGACAGCGAAAAGGTGTGCGGGTTTTGGCATGGCTGCTCTGATACTAATGGTCCGTCGTCTGCAGAAATCCTCGAATGGTGTCATATGGTATATACTTGGCGTCAATGTTGTCCTCATTGCACTCCCCCTCGACATTGCCGTCGTCTCTGTGCTCATGTATGTGGCCATCTACTCCATCTATCGCCCTGTCATTGATTCTTGATATCCGCACAGCCTTTCCTGGGCTGACACAGCTGCGTCCACTTTCGGCCGACTCTACGGTAGACGTACGCCCCCCCTCCCTAAGCGTCTCTTTGGCGTCTTCCCACTTGCACCACGCAAGAGTTTGGCCGGATTCATAGCCGCAACGCTCGCCGGTGCGGCCATTGCGACAGGATTTTGGTCATTGATCGCACCGATGAGATCTCACGGGTTGACGTGGACGTGGCAAGACGGGGTCACACAGAGTTTTATGGGATATACACGCGGAAGACCCGTGTCTCCGCAGATGTTTGTGGGGTGGGTAGGTTTGCTCACAATTGGGGTTTTCGCTGGTCTCGTGACCGGCATCGCCGAAGCGCTTGGTACGTGTCCTTGTGGCTGCATGCATGCAATCTTGACTAACAGGATTAATCACGTGTGTACTAGATTTGGGTGGAGTAGATGACAATCTAAGTTTACCGGTCATCGCTGGGGGATGCCTATGGGGCTTGTTCAAGGTCCTTGGATGGCTCGGTGAGGTGCTCGCATGATTCTCTTTGCGTCCGTGCCCGCCTTTAGATTCCTGTCCCGGATGCCGCATGCTCCATTTTTACCTACTTTGCTCTCATCTATTTTGCTTCCTCCCTCTCTTGTTCCGTTCAGCACTTACTCGCGTGTCTTGCCCCTGAGATATGCCATATGACGGCATGACAGGTGATCCAGGTCGACGTAGGACAAAAAGGCTAGCTTTTGCCTTCTGTAGTCCTCGTGTCCGTCCCCCTCCACGCCCTTTCCTTTTGGACGTGATGCAACTGTGATAGTTATTCCCATCTCCCTTTGTTTCATGTCCTTGGCATTCACCCACATTGCTCGTTTTCCATAGCACGCGTCTCTTTGTTTTCTTCACCATCATACTTTACACACGATGGATTTACGACCGTCCAAGACGTTCATGGTATGTCTGACTACCAGGCCCTCGGTGCCCTTGCATTCTTGCTTCGTTCACGTGCTTTCGTGTCCGCTCTTCTTTCCCATAGTTGCCCTACTTAGAGGTACATTACAGACCATCGTGCGGACGGGATTGTCCCGATGCCTTTTTTTTGATATGTTGGATAAGTATGTGGTATTATTTGATTTGGAATACATTTAACCCTGTTGTGTCGTGAACTTGTAAGTGAAGAGAGATTAGTGTAAGTCAAGGTAAGTTGCAGTGCATAATGTCTCTAAAAGTATCTACATTCTATTTTCCTCGCTGTTTTTTACTTGCTGTATATATGTACTTTCATCTAAGCAAGGCTGAGCAAAGTGCCAATACAATACATAGTCCAATTAAGGTCCTCAACTGCCCCGAGTTACCTAAACCGAGCAGAGAGATAAGCGTAATGTTCTTCAACGAAGACCGTCAAAGTGGGTGCCCAGCGGACAAGGTTCCAATGAGCTGCAAAGTTATTTGAAAGTATCGACTGATCCCGTGTCATGGTGGGCAGAGACCCAGTACTTCTCTGACTTTCGCCTTCAGACCCATCACCACCCCGAACCGTTTGTACCCGCACCAGTGATCTGCAAGCTGAGCTAGGAACTCAGATCGATTCGAGTTTCCCAATAAAGTTCGAGCACTTCACGATAAGGACGATCGGCTCGTCCAAGATAATCAAAACTCCGTGAAATTTGGCAGCAAGGGAAATGAGAAATACGTCTGGTGTGCGTTGCGTCACGAGCACTTTATGGGACTCGGCCTTTTAGGGAATTGTTGGGGTCTGTCAAATGATCCTGACATCGTGGACGTCCCGATGAGCCATCCTTACTTTCCGTTCCTTCCCTTGCGTGCTTCCGCCGGCGAACGTCCATCCTCGGGCCGAAGGTGCTGCTTATGTGGTCGTGTGGTGTCTATGGGGATCTGAGATCCGGACACCCTGTGAGTGGCGGAGGACAAGAAGAAGATTGAAACGGGGTTGTTGTAGGTAAGAAGCGGAAGTATATACTCCAGGCGACTTTCAAGCTTCACGGTCAGGTTGTCGTTACAGTGAATGTTAGGCTGACGTGGCACGGCTCTGAGCACTCTTCGGGTTGTGTGGATTCCCACCTGTAGACATAAAACTGATCCTGCTGTTTTAGGCTTCATCACATGACGATGCTGCGTCATGAATGCCCTCCTCCCATCTATAAACTGCTCGGAGTCGACACCGTCTTGCGCCTCGCTTAAAACAGGCACGCTCCTCAACGCCAAGACAACGGAATCGAATGTCCTCAAGTGCTGATGTTTCGTGTTCGTTGACGTGTGTCATGTGGTTAGTATGTTTTGGATATCCCGTATATCAGACATCACCTCTCTCTATTAATCCGGTTGCCTCTCCTCTTTGCTGACCCGGGCACGAACTGTGGTGCATTACTGTTTTGCGTGGTGCATTTCAGATAAATATCTCTCCCGAGCTGTCCCGGTGAGCACTCGTACCTGCTAACAAGCCATTCCCCATGGCTTCGTCACCTTATTCCCCCAACGAACCACATAGCGCCATCAGCGAAGAAGAAGTATGGTTCCAAGGCATCCTCCTCAGTAATTTTTTCTTTGGCATGGAGACCATGCTCTGCTTCTTAGCGTTCATCGCCGTTTTCCGAAAACGAACACCCGGTCAACGTCGGGTGCGAATCATCCTCTTGGTGTACATTGCCGTCTTATTCGCGCTCGGGGCGTCTGCACAAGGACTGACGATCAGCTGGGTCCAAATGGCCTTCATAGTGCAACGAGATTATCCAGGCGGACCAAGTGCGTTTCTCAAAGACGAATGGTGGATGCCAATCAGTGCGATCTCCAATATCCTGAGTGTGATCGCCAACTGGATGATGGAGTGTCTGCTTGTGAGATCAGCTTGACTGCATGTGACATTTGAAATGATGACTCACATCTCTCCAAGGTATGGCGGTGTCGAGTGGTGTGCAGTTCTGGCGGGCGAGCGTGGGAGCTTGGAGTTGCTCTTCCATTTCTCCTATTGCTAGGTGTCTTTGGTGCGTCCAAGGTTGAGTCGACCGTACGACCATCCAAGCTGATCATCTCTCGCCCCCATACCTTCCCCGTCATCCACGACGATCCGTCACGCCAGCAAGCGGCAGTAACTTCATCTACCAATCCTCTACTGTCACATTGAACAACACCAGCATCATCATCTACTCCGCCAGCTCGCTTGCGCTCAACATTACCGCAACAGCGCTCATCGCAGGAAGGTTGCTCGCCTGCCGACAGCGCGTTGTAAGCCAGCTGGGATCGGGATACGGCCGACAGTACTTGGGTATCACAGCAGTGATCGTCGAGTCCGCAGCGGTGTACACGCTCTTTTTGCTCCTCGTCATCATAGGATATGCGGCCTGGAGTGCAGCAACGTCTCTCTTCCAGCTGGTTATCTTGCAGGTTCAGGTAAGTCGAACGCGTGCCGGTGTGGTTCCTGGCACACGGCACTCGTGTTTGTTTTGAGACAGACGGGGTTCATCTGACAATCGTGCGTATTTTTTCCTGGGAATTGGGGTCTACAGACGATCACATCGCTGCTTATCATTTGGCGGGTTGCACGTGGGGAAGGATGGACGAGCTCAACTCACACGGAAGTGATGTCTACGATGACGTCGTCGCTAGTCATGCGCGTCGGACCGGACCCACAACAGAACGTGGTTCAGCTAGAGATGATACCCATTCAGCCAGACGACGAGGAAGCGGGTCTACAACGAAAGGAGATGGCACGCAAGGTTTCGTTTCCCAGCCAGCAGGTAGAGACGTGTTGTGTCCTTGCAGGCCGTTGTGAAGACCCAACGGAAAAACCGTAAACAGCCTGGGGCGCATTTGTAGAAGAGACCTGCCAACTATCACAGGGGTCGTCCATAGCGTTGGAAGTGATTACGACGTCATGATACGTTTTCTGTGGTTTGTCTTTTGGACAGAAATGGGGCCGCACGTTTGGATACGCAAACGATACTCGAAACGTTCTCCCATGGGTCGGATAGACTTCTGCTACGCCTTTTGAGTTTAGTATCACCTAGAAAGGGACACTGAAACATGACGTCAGGGTTATCTACCCCTCATTGATAAGTACGACTCTAGCCCACGCTGATGTGCACCCGGGTGTTGTCAGGATTGTCTAAAAAGGATCGAGAGATCCCTATCATGCCACTTCAATCCCGATCCGCGTAAAGGGGTAGTCGTCATGAGTCGCAGATCGGAACAGTCAAAAGCAAGCAACACACCCAAAGACCAGCCACTGATCCAAGTCGGTATGAATCACACGAACGCAATCATCGTCTGTCTGAATTTGGATAGAAGGAGCTTCTACTTTGAGGTAGATGCTGGCATTCATACCTCATACTCGGTGTTCAAGATGTACGCGCTACAATGACGAAAGGCAAGGGATATCATGGGTACTTTTCAACGTTCAAGCGGAGACCGTTAGTGTGACAAACGTGACTCATCCGTGATTCCCAGGGTTATTGTCTAAGGATAGTACGCTTCAGATGAAACATGCTGAATCACCTCGTTCGCCCGCCCATTTCCAGTAACATGGACACAGCAAACTCCGCATTTGCAAGAAAGGTCCGGTGACAACGGATCAAGTTTTGAAGCCCAGAACTCAGTTCCGTTCAAGAAAAGAAAGAAAGAATTGGTCAAAAAAACTTGGCAAAGTACAACTGGCCAGACGGACGATGTTTGAACGTGACATTTCTTCTGTGCGGTTGGTAGGTGTGTGTGAAAAATGTCGTGAGGCCTGCCCCCCCTGCGCCCATTTAACAGCCGGCCGAATGGGTGAGTTCCTGGAAGCATGACTTAGATGAATTTGAGCGCGATGAACCGATCAGCATTGCAGAAAAAAATCTGGCGGGAAACCCCTGGTTCCCTCTTGGCCTAGCTATCCTCCAATCAAGCCCCCTTCCCTCCGTGGACAAGAACCGCCGAATAATAGCGCCATAGAACCCTCAACTGAAACCAATTCTTGCCGAGAGAACGTTCATGTGCATGAAGCCGGCGACGGGGGTACTCTCTGCGGAGTTACCCGTTGATATGCACGCAATAATGGATAAACGAAATCATGTTAGAGCGGTGAAGGTAATGTACGGTGCGCACTTGTGGATCTGGTTCTGCAATATGAAACTGTTGGTTCGCCATCTGCTCTTGGCTCGAGTGTCCAGTAACAAGAGCTGTCATGAATAACTACACAAGGTCACACATGCCAAACCTAGACTGTGCTTGCGGCCAACCAAGGATGTGATGAATAAGAGCATTTTGTGGATTGTGTTGTGTAATTAGGAATTAAGATGCGGTTAGTAACTCCATACTTGACATGAGAGCTTGGTGATATGATAAGTATTCTGTGAAAGTCTTATCACAAAACAGAAGTTGACTGTTTACATTAGCGATTGGCGTGAATTGAGTACCATTATCTGCTACCCACGGGGCACGTACTAACCTACCTTGCCAGGTAGTCTTGAACTACAAAGTCACACTGACTAGCGGACAGCAAATCACGGCGGCTGATAAAATTCAGACTCAGCCATCACAAACTGAGGGCAGGTGACCTCTTGCGGATGTGTTGGTCGTGGCATACTGCTCATAGCTACACCATTTCAACTCGGACGGAGCTCGTTCGAATTCGCGGGGCACTCTGTCAATATCGAGGAACATACGGATCGAGGGGACAAAGGAGAATTTGTTGAGCAGAAGTGACTGATGGCAAATGTACCGAACTCGTTTTTTCCTGTGCCGCCGAGTGCGCTGCACAAAGTACGTATCGACCACGAACGTATGGTACAATATGATTTGATGGCAAGCGCCGCTTCACAAAACCGGTCAATTGATCGTGTACCGCCCCCACCCGGCCAAACCTTGGCACTTGACCCCTCGAGCCAGGAACCAACAACAAGTTGTTCAGACGCCTCGGGTTTTCTCGAGCGACGCATTTTGAGAGTTTTTTTTAGGCAACCAAGTTATATTCCACTCAGTCGTTTTGCTATAGGATTGCAACTGGGACCCGATGTGAATATCCTGCCCAGAAAATGCCGGCACCTGTTTGTTGCATTGCTGCCCTCGCCTGGACCTATTTTTTCGGGCTCATCAGCTGCCTTAGCGGTCCAGAGCATACGGCGCCTGCCTTCCCAGTCCTCCCTGGAATTCTTGTGCCCTCTTGTGCCACCAGAGCGACGCGCCATGTATCATGAAAGGGAACTTAGGATGGTGCGTTGTCGAGTGTAGCAACACCTTTCTCGTAACGTATCTCTGCATCAAAAATTGCTGCGCCTCGTGTCATGCTATGTATTACCATATCACAAGGTTGGTCTGTTATTACTCATTTACGCTCCACTTGCACAGCAATGACGCATCGAAGCATTAGGGTCTTAGGGATAGCCGCCTTACTGCTTATCGTTTCCCCGATTTAAAGCACCCACTCTCTTTCTCCCTCCCCCACATATTCCTATTGCCAAGTGGGGTACAAATTACGGTGCGCTTACCATCCCACCACGGAATCTAGGTCTGCATCACACCGAAATTCTCCCAGTCCTGGATAACGGGCCCGTACCGCCCCTAACGAACTATCCCTCATGGCGACGTCTCCCTTGTATGCCCCCAACGAACCACAAGGCACCATCGTTCAAGAAAAGATATGGTTCCAAGGTCTCCTCCTCAGCAACCTCATCTTTGGTGTCGAAGCCACGATATGCGTCTTAGCTTTCCTCGCCGTTCTACAAAAGCGAGACCCTGACCAAAAGCGCATGCGGGCCATCCTCTTGGTATTCATCGTCGTCTTGTTCGCCTTCACGACGGTGGCACAGGGACTCTCGATCGACTGGATACAAATGGGCTTTATCACCCAGCGAAATTATCCGGGTGGACCGAGTGCGTTTCTCGAGACTGAATGGTCGATCCCAGCCAATCTTGGCGCCAATGTCTCGATCGTATTCGCCAATTGGATGATGGAGTGCCTCTTTGTGAGACCATCTCAATTGCATGCATCGTCCAAGAGAGACAACTGACGCATCATCCGAGGTGTGGCGGTGTCGTGTGGTGTGTAGTGCAGGCGGTCGATTGTGGTGGCTTAGTGTCGCCATTCCGCTGCTGTTATTAACCGGTGTCGTCGGTGCGTCCATTACGGAACCAATCTTATAGTCATCCACTCTGACTCACTTTCCTATCCCTATATCGTAACCCCCCCACGGCGCCCCGCAACGTAGTCAGCGGCTGTATCTTTATCTACCAAACCCTTACCTCTGTACCAACTACCTCCTGCTTCCTCGCATATGGCGGCGCCTCGCTCGCGCTCAATGTCACCGCGACCGGAATCATTGCGGGAAGGTTGCTCTATTACCGATACCGAGTCGTAAGCCGACTTGGAAGAGAACATGGAGATCAGTACATCGGTATTGCGGCCATAATAATTGAGTCTGCGGCGGTATACACGTGCTCTCTGCTTATCGTCATCATCACGTACGCTACGAACAGCCCAGGGATGTTTCTCCTTCAGCAAGTCATTGTGCCGATTCAGGTGAGCAATGCAACGTGCCTGTGTTATATCTTGACTGAGACGTTTGATTATGTGCGTGTGCATTTTTACGGGGCGATTTTATACAGGCGGTCACGTCGCTACTGATTATCTGGCGGATTGCGCGCGGAGATGGATGGAGAAATCCAAGCAACAGGGAGGTGGTGCTGTCATCGCCTACTCTGCGTGTTCGGCCCCCTTCGCAACACCCCATCCGGTTGGAGACAATGGTCTCCCAACCGGACGATGAAGAAGGGATTATACGACGGAAAGGGGACGAGAGCAAGGATTCGTTTCCCAGGCTCAAGGGCATCGACGAGGTGTGATGTGATACCAATGAATGATGACACGCTATGTATATGTATAGGTTGCACGAGGTCAACAACAAGTTTTGCAACAGCCGACCCTGGGAAGGAGGCCCGCAGAGGCTGCTCATGGCGCGACGGACTGTTTTTAAGTTTGGGACCGTCATTTGGGATATTACGTTCTGGTGCAATTGTCAAAGGGCTTGGCTCAACATTTTTTAGGCAGGGCTCGCCGGGGTTGTGCTCGCCAGTACTTACAATCGTGTTGGGTCGCCGGGCAGTTGTTTTATGCACGAAATATAATACTTGAAAGCGATTCGCGCCCTTGGAGTGCCAGAACGGAGAGCCTAACTCGTAGTTGAGCTACCGGGATTATTGTTCGACAGACGTTGGACAAAAATACTTAAGCTAAGTAAGTACAACGACGGGTACTATGCGCGTGAACTTTGATGACGGAATTTCTAACTGATTTATTAAAAGCTAAAGGAAACTTGAACACCGAAGATTGGCAGATACTTTACAATCGTGTTCACTAGGGTTGCACACGCGTAGTGAAATGTACCAACCTGCGCAATACCATGCTACCCGTACGGGCTAATTGGCCGAGAGAGGTATGTCCTTACCACGACCAAAAAGAGTTGTTCCTCACAGCCATAATTATTGGTCCCTAGTGGCCTTACAAATAAGGTAACGAAAAACATCGACAAGTGGGACACCGATCATCGTGTAGCACTCCGGCTACGTAGATCCCGGTATCTATTACATATACCGTCCGTGATACTGAATGCTAGTCATTTAGTATTTCTGCCTTTTGGCTTAGCGGCTGTGCGCGGCGGTCCAGACGTTACACATCGGCGAATCAGACAAA
>JBBPJS010000812.1:0-13739 GCA_038088835.1 Singerocomus rubriflavus | reverse complement strand
TGTTACGTGTTGATCAGATAGGACAGCATGTAGCCCTTGATTGACAAAGCTGTGGTCAATGAAGATATACGAGGTTCAGGAGGGCATATTGTAAAGCACTCCTAGCAAGAGTTTGCCCAGTTGTGAGGACTGAGGCATGCGGGGATGAAGGGGTAGCAACTGAATTGCCAGAGGTGCCTGGTACAAGTGTTGTACAAGGGAGACAAAAGCTAAGATATTGTAATATGATTACATGTATAAATACTAGTATGATGCTCTGGACTCTGCTTGAGGGCAGGTGTGGGAGTCTACCTGAGTAGTGGTACCCAATAGCATAAAGAGAGCTATCAATGAGATGGTAGCCAATGGTGTATAAGGAGCAAAGGTAAGGCTATGACAAGGTTATGATAAGGCAATGGAAAAGGGAATGCTGACGAATAAGGAAACCATGCTGTGCATGGAAAAGAAGAGCAGAAGTCGAAGCACAGTCTGTGGCATGGTGTTATGAATTGTGTATGAACCTTGTATGACTTTGCACTATGACTGCATGCTTGCACACATGAGTGCCACGATATTCACACTCCCTGATCACGTGACCATACCATCCCTTCACACTGTCACCTCTTCACCTTTCACATGTATCACATCTCCTATCCTCTTCCTTCACATTGTCATGATATCACTGATCATCTTCCATTCTAATCTCGATCATCCTTCCTTCATTTTCATCCTTACTCTCCAATCGGTATGATTACTATCGAGATTGCATCTCGATCACGAACCCTGCAAGATCCTAGATGGATCTCTGCCACGATCCCCCTTCCTGATCATCACATCTTGTGATCGATCATCCCCTCAATCCTAGTCCCTGCAGTTTATCTCTGCTTCATTCCATTCTACAGAAGAACTGCCTAATGTTTCCCTCATGGACTCTTCCCTTTAATATAGTTATCCAATAGCACTAATCCCATATACCCTAGACCCTAGTGTACAGCTCAGTCTGTGCACTATCTTGTAATGTATAAGTAGTGGGGTTATAAGTAGGGCTGTTCCCCCAGCCTAATCCACTTGTTACCTCACGTCCTACCCTGCCTACCAAGGTGGCCTAGTGACTAAGTACAAGTAAGGGATGTTATTCACCTAGCCCTCTTCATTGAGCCCTAGGAGTGAGACGTCTGGAGATAAAGCTAACCCTCCCCTCTTCCCTTCATTATACCATCATACCAGTCCCTCATACTACTGAACTGCCAATATATTGGCCTATGAGCAAGCTTGTTCCTTGATGAAGTACAGAACCCAGTACCAAGTAGAATGAAAGACATTCTTTGGAAGTAACCAAACCTTTACATATCAAACTCACATGACAGAACCATCATCGTAATGTTCCCAATGTTATACCTGTGGATCATAGAAGCTCTCACTGCTGCTGATCCTTATCATATTTGTACCATGGACTCTACAGATATTTAAGCCACAAGTAGTACTGCACTCTTGTTGAAACATGCTTGGGGTTATAGAACATACCCTTGCATCTACGGTGACACCACCCTTATTCTCAAGGATGGCAACCTGGTCAATAGCCACACGATTACCCAAGAGCCAGAACCCTTGCCCCAAGGCTTGTATATGATTATGCTAGTACCATAGGGTATTAGTATTAGAAGGAAGCCAGAACCTAGTTGCAAGAGTACTAGTATTATCAAGGACTTGCAAGAGTAGTCCTGGAGTTCATACCTGAAGATGTCCCTACCTCGGTCCTCTCCTCATTCCCATTCCCCTTTCCTGCTGTTCAGCACTCTCTACTTCCAGATATCATCTCTTAGGATTCATTGGTTGTTCCCTGATCGTCTGCCAGATAGTTAGGTTTGTGATTGGGTAGACAGAACTCTTCAGTTCTGCAACAGGTATACAGGAGTTGAGTTGCTGGAGGAGGTCGAGGGCAAATGAGTTGTTCACTGTGGCTTTGCATAAGAGGGGTTCCAGGGTGGTATCGACGAGGTTAACAAATATGAAAGGTGGTAGAAGAGTGATGTGGTCATTATTTGTGTTAGAGACCATGGTCACTACAGTGTGATAGCACATCTGGGGCGGAGAGTTGAATACCAGGGATGTGTTATAATGTGAAATTGAAGTCAGCGAGGTCAAGCAGCCAATGGGCTTGCTGGCAGTTTAGCTTCTGAGCTTTGCAGAAGTAGGTGAGATTCTTATGGTCAGTGAGGATGATTGTGGGTTGACTGGATCTCTGAAGGTAATGCCACCAGGTCTTGAGTGCTCAGATAATGGCCAAGAGTTCTCAATCATAGATATTATAGTTGCATTCGGCAGGGGAGAAGGATTGTGATAAGTATGAACAGGAGTGGAGTTGTCCATCAGTGTTGGCCTGCATGAGTACTCCTTCTGATGCAATAAGCGAGGCATCAGTGGCAATTGTGAAGGGTTTGGTGGGATCGGAGAAGATGAGGACTGGTTTATGGAGGAAGAGGTCTTTGAGGTTTTGGAAGGTTTGGTTGCATGCCAGGGACCAATCCCACAGTTGGGTCTTCTTTGTCAGGTCAATAAGGGGTCGTACAAGGTTGGAGTATCCTGGTATAAACTTCCTATAAAAGTTAGTGAATCCTAGGAATGATTGTACTTTCTTGACAGAATTCAGCATTGGCCATTTGGTGATACCGTCAAGTTTAACCAGGTCCATGGCAATTGTTTCAGATTTTACCACCATACCGAGATAGTCTACCTCCTCCTTATTGAAGTCGCACTTCTCTAGCTTAAAATGGAGGTCTAAGGTGTGCATATGCTCCAACACTTGCAGTGTTCATTGGTTATGGGTATTCTGATTGGAGGAGAAGATTAATAAATCGTCCATGTAAATAATCAGCCATCCTTCAGCGATAAGGTTGGTGAAGGAGTTATTCATGAACCATTGGAAGGTTGCTGGGGAGTTGGAGAGACCGAAGAACATGACTGTGGGTTCGTAAAGCCCTTTATGAGTGATAAAAGTGGCTTTCCACTAATGTCCATCCTTGATATGGACATTGTTGTACCTCCACCATATGTCGAATTTGGTGAACACTTTGGCATCCTTGAGTTTGTCCATTAAGTCAGATATCAACAGCAGGGGGTAGGCATCACAAACAGTGTGGCTGTTTATGTAGCAATAGTCCTGGCAGGGTTGTAGTTTTCCATCCTTTTTTTTGATGAAGAAAAAGGGGGAAGCTTGAGGGGATTTTGAGGGTCTAATCTTTCCTGCTCAAAGGTTTTCCTCTAGAAATCCTTTGATGGCTTGTCGTTCTTTGAGGTTCAGAGGGTACAGTTTGCTGATGTGGGATTTGAAATTGGGTGTGAGGTTGATCTCATGATCGTAGGATGTGGTCAGAGGTAGTCTGTTGGTTGACAGTTTATCGAACACATCTTGGTAGAATTGATATGCCATGGGGAGAGTTACTTTTGGCTTGTTTTTCAAGGCATCGATAGCATGTTCGGTGGAGGTGGTTGCTCATACAAAGCGTTGGCCTGATTTGGTGAACTGGTTGATGGGGTTAGTCCATTTTTGGACCAAGTGGACTACTTTGTCCTCGAGGGATCTATAGTGGAGGTATTTGAATAAATGGGGTGTTTGTTCTTTGGCAATGTTGATGTGTCGAACAGAGGGTGAATCATTCTTGGTGTTGCTTTTGTAGAACATCATTGATTGGTCAGTGTTACAGAGAATGTTGATGATTTTGGTTTTCCAATTGATTCGAGGGTTTACATCCTGGAGCCAGAGGGTTATGAGGATCACATTGTTTCCTCCATAGTGGATGAGTATGAACTTAGTTTGGCAAAGTAGTCCTCTGATACTTGTGTATAAGGTGGAGGAGTACTTCACTAGTTCTTGTTTATTTTCAGAGGAGTCAATGTTCCAGATGGTTATAGAGTTTCATAGTCTCTGCAGGGGGAGGTTGTTTCATTTGGCAAACTCCCAATCCATGCAGTTGATTTCTGCCCCACTGTTGATTAGGGCTTTGATGTTGACACTTTGATGTTTTAAGGGAAGTAGTTTGATAAGAATGGAAAGGGATTTTGATTCCTTCTTGGCTACTTTATTATACATTAGGGGGGGTTCAGTGCATGTCAGAAGCTGACCCCACTTTAAAAACCCTTCACTCACTATACTGCTGCTGTCCCCTTGTCTTCATCTCCACTGTCACTGATCTCTTCAAGATGGGGGGTCTCAGAAGAGACTTTGTGAGTCTTCTTCATTAGAGGAGGGGAGGTAGCTTCCTTGTTTTTTGGGCAAGCAGTGTTGAGGTGGCTGGGTTGTCAACATCTAAAACAAAGTTTTAGATCCATACATTGCTTTCTTTCAGCCATGGTCAGTTTGGCGACTTTGACATTATCTATGTCCATTGCATTTGAATCTTTTGCAGGAGTTCAGGTGGGTTGAAACAGGTGGGTTATCTGGGGGTTTCCAGACTGTTGAGCGACGTGGTTAGCTTGTTCATTCTATAAGATAAAAGCAGCAGCCCTGATCTGCCACTCTTCAACTGTGGTGGGAACTTTTTTCATTCTGTATATCCTTTGCATGATTAGGATTGGGATGGTGGCAGTGTAGTAACTGATGAGAACTTGGTTCTCCATGATTTCGGCCTCAGTTTTCCTCGTGGAAAACATGGTGTTGTACTCATGGATGGATAGTTCGTACTTCTTCTTTTTGGCATTGTAGGCCATCCTAGTGGTCACTAGCCATGAAATGGTGTCAGCCACTACCTGCAGGTTCTGGTATGCTTCCCTAAATGCTTTAAGGAAGTGAGTGTAGGTGCCCATGTCTATTATACCTGTGGTTGGGTCATAGGCTTTAATTCTGAAGTTCTCAGCCCATATAGCGGCGGAGCCTTTGGTTATGAAGGAGAGCGCAAATGCAATCTTCTTGGCAAAGGTGTTGTAGACCTTCTTGTTTACTATAAGGTAAAACATTACTGTGTTAAGCCATGATATGGCTTTTCTATAGTTGCCGTTAAAGGCTTCTGGGGTGCCAAGTCTGAGCTCTACTGGCTTTGCTGTGGCGGACATAGTGGGTACAGTGGTAAAGGTGTTAACAGGGAATAGTGGGAGACATTGGGATACTGTGGGTGGAGACAGTGGTATAGGGCTTTGTGAGATAGAAGCCTGGGTGCTGAGGGCGTGACTGAGGTGTGTGGCTAATTGGTCAGCCATGGGGTTCAATGGGGTGATGTCTTGATCAGATTCTTTGTCAGAAGAAGGTTGGTCTTCGTCTTCTTTGGAAGACTGTGGGTTGTTTAGGGCATGGGTGGTTCGTGGAGACCACCAGGGGTTAACTGTGAGACAAGGGGGTTGCAACATGGTGGTTGTGTTGGTGTCCTAGCTGATACTAGATGCAGAGGAGAGCTTTCATCTTTTGTTATGTACTGAACTGGGTGGGACAGCATATAGCCCTTGATAGACAAAGTGTGATCAATGGGTTAAGATGTGTGGTCTTATATATGAAGGTTTAGAAGGACATAGCATGAAGCTATCCTTCAGTGGGACTTTCTGTTAACCACTAGGAAGAGACAGGTGGGCGAACACGAGAGGGGGTAGCAATAGGATTGCTAAAACAATGTACGATGTAGTACAAGGGAGACAAAAGCTACTGTACTGTAGGCAGGTGGCTAGGTATTTATGGGTGGGCCTGCGTGCACAAACCACGCTCTAGGGCAGGTGTGGGAACTGCCCGACATAATGGTAGCTAGTAGTGTAAAGCACGTACACTGAAGTAAAAGAGATGCTGATGAAGGGAACCAAGCTGTGCATGGAAACGAATGGGTAAAGGGGAAGCACAGATGATGGTGTGGGAATGTAAAAGGATGAGTCAGCATCCATGGTGAATGTCATAGCCCATATCTCAAGTCTACTCTGGTACCTCCATACCATCTCCGTTGTACCTTCAGTCCGTCTCTCCTCCGTTCTCCTGTACTTACTCCATTCAGACTTGTAGTTACTCATTTTCCTTTGACTTTGTTTCTTTTACGTTCTCATATGTTACTCATACCTTACATTCCATTTCTCGCTTAGTTAGAACTCCAATACCGGTGCTCACTTAGGAGCACAGCTCCGAGGCTGTGCTCTGGCATAGTCTTACCTTCGACCCCTCCAGTACATACTGTAACCCGACTCCGGACTTAGTCATCCAAGTCCCTCCGTATATAAACTCCGTAGTTATGACTTGTACACTTCAGTTTGAATATCAACATAACCTGACGCTCTCCCCACTTGTCCTCTAAAGTCGTTGACCGACTTCTCCTCACTACCTCCTCCAACCTCTGACCTCTGACCCTCCATAAATTCGGGACAACCAGATCCTGTGCAAGGGCGCACCACATAAGGTGAAGCCAAGTCCCATCCGAACCCCTTAACTCTGGACCTTCAGAGTTCCCCTCGAAGTAGCGTCTGAAATGAGTTTAACAGTATATTCAAACTCCCTCTTGTACTGAATCCCTACTTATGACAATCAACGCTCCTTGAGTTACCAGATCGCACACTTGAGCGATTGCCAATCCTCCACCCTCCCCCCAATTCAACCCCCTCCATGCCTTCAGCAGCAACCGCCGAGGCCCAGAGTTCGTTGAGCAATTTCACAGTTTCTCCGCTCGTCGAAACACTTCCTTCGCATCCATGCGTGTCCCTCCGCAAACCCCGACTCCACAAGCATGCATACAGGAGCTGGACGACGATGAGGAACCTCCCGCAGATCCTTCATTCCACACCCCAAGCAATCAAGGCAACCCCGGGGGTTCGGGCGAGCCTGGAGGAGACCCCTCCAATGGCTCTGACTTTCCAGAGGATGATCTCAACCCCGACTCCTCTGATGACGAGGAATGTGTCCCCTGAGATGCATTAGCCAGCCTGGCTAGTGCTATCCAAGCTCTCACGCGCTCCTCTCGCAAGAAACCTAAGTCCTCACAAAGGACCAAAGTCCGAGAACCGAACCAGTTTGATGGGACAGACCCCCGCAAACTCTGGGTCTTTCTCGTTCAATGTGAGCTCAATTTCCAAGACCGCCCCAAGGCTTTCGCCTCCGACCACACTAAGGTCACCTTCACCCAGTCGTACCTGAAGGGTATGGCACTGGAGTGGTTCGAACCGGACCTCCTCCAAATGGAAGACCCTGCGCTCCGTCCCTTGTGGATGGATAACTATAGGGAGTTCGTTCTGAAGTTACAGATGAATTTCAGACCACACGACCCTATCAGAGATGCGGAGCACTAACTAGACCACTTGACGATGAAAGATGGTCAATGTATCAACAAGTATGTCGTCGAGTTCAACAGGATCGCCTCCCAAGTCCAGGGTTACGGCGAAGGTGCCCTCCGGCACCACTTCTACAATGGTCTTCCAAACTGCATTAAGGACGAAATCTCCTGGGTTGGCAAACCCCCCACTCTCTCCGAACTCTGCCAACTCGCCCACTCCATCGACGCCCGCTACTGGGAACGCAAGTCAGAGATTAGCCGACAGGCAAAATCCACAAGCGGTCCATCCAAGGCATCCGCCACCTCCTCCAGCTCTGATACCTCTGCCTCCGGCTCCTCTAAGGAGTCCAAAGGGAAGTCCGCCAAGGCTTTCACCACCACCTCCAGAGTTTCTGCTCCTTCCAAGCCCGACCTATCGTCCAAGCTAGGCAAGGATGGTAAACTCACAGCGGCCGAGCGTAAGCACCGCTTTGACAACAATCTGTGCATGTTCTGTGGCCAAGCAGGACATCAGGCCAAGGAATGCATGAAGTCAACATCTCGTGCAGCCAAGGGCCGCGCAGTCAAGACTCTGGAAGCAAAACCGGAGGCCTTCTCTGAGGCAAAAAAATAGTCCACGACCTCCGTAACTCCACACAAGATGGAGGTTGCGTTGAACCCACATGTGCACCAAAGGAGCTCCATCTCAACATGTCCGCTCTCTCCGACCCATGATCCCTCATGCCTTCCATCTCCCTTGTATCATACGACATCTCTCCTTTCCCCATGTTGATAGACTCGGGCTCCTCCAATTGTTTCATAGATACAACATTTGTCAATAAACATGAAATTTCTACCTACTACATCCCTCCACTCTCTCTCCGTTTGTTCGACGGAACATCCAACTCCACCATCACTCAAGCTCTCGACCTCTCCATCTGATTTCCCTCCGGTGATATCACTCCGACGACATTTTATGTCACTCTGTTGGACGGCTCGTGTTCGATCATTCTGGGACACAACTGGCTGACCCGCTTCAATCCGTTGATTGACTGGGTTTCAAGCAGTATATCGTTCTGAACACCAGAACCATCCATGCCAGCACTCCCGAGCTCAACTCCGCAGCCTTCGGACACCACTCCTCCAGCTGACTCCGTCCCCTCCAATACACCACATTTCTCCGAACGCAAGGCTCCGCCTATCACGCTCATCAGCGCACCCGCCTTCACGCTCGCCTGTCACCTCCAGGGCTCAGTGCAGTTCGCAATGACGCTCTGACTGCCTGACAGCGACCTCCACTCTGCCTCCATCACCTCCGAACCTGTCAATCTCTCTAGAGTTCCCCCAGAGTATCACGACTTCGCCAATGTGTTTAGTAAGAGCAAAGCATCCCAGCTTGCCCCACATCGCAATTTCGATCTGAAGATCGACCTGAAAGAAGGAGCCTCTCCTCCTATAGGCACAACCTACTCCCTTTCCCCATCCGAGCTTGAGTCCCTCCGGACGTTCCTCGACGAACATCTCGCCAACGGCTTCATCCGCCCCTCTTCCTCTGCCCACGCCGCTCCTGTCCTTTTCATTCGCAAGAAGAATGGTTCCCTCCACCTTTGTGTAGATTTCCGCAGACTCAACAAGATCATGAAGAAGGACTGCTACCCACTCCCTCGCATCTCTGACCTCCTCGACGCTCCTAGCCGTGCACACATATATACAAAGCTCGATCTCCGGCATGCATACCACCTGGTCCGCATCGCCGACGGAGATGAGTGGAAGACTTCCTTCCGCATGCGCTATGGCTCGTACGAATGGCTCATCATGCCATTTGGTCTCACCAACGCTCCTGCAGCGTTTCAGCAGTTTGTCAATTCAATTTTTGCAGATCTCCTCGACGTCTCAGTCATCGTGTACCTTGATGACATCCTCATTTTCTCCAAGGACCGCATGAAGCACAAGGAACATGTCCAGGAAGTCCTCCGGCATCTCCAAAAGCATGGCCTTTACGCCAAGCCTGAGAAGTGCGAATTCCACACCGAATCGACTGAGTACCTTGGGTACCAGCTCTCTCCATCCAGACTTACCATGTCCCCTGATAAGGTGAAGGCCATAGTCGATTGGCCTGAACCCCGTAAGGTCCGAGATGTCCAGTCCTTCCTCAGATTCGCTAACTTCTATCAGCGTTTCATTGCCGACTACTCCAGGCTTGTTGTCCCGCTCACTCGCCTCACACGTAAAGGTACACCATGGAATTTCAATGAAGCCTGCCGCTCCACCTTCCAGCGTCTTAAGGACGCATTCACCTCCGCTCCCATCCTCACCCACTGGGTCCCCAATGCTCCACTAATCGTCGAGACAGATGCCTCTGACTACGCTATTGCTGGCATCCTTTCCCTCCGCTGCCCGGACGATGAAATTCGCCTGGTAGCATACTTCTCCCGCACCCTCTCCGCTCCGGAGCTAAACTACGACACTCACGATAAGGAATTGCTCGCCATCTTCAAGTCCTTTCGGACTTGGCGGCACTACCTTGAGGGCTCCAGAACTCCGGTTGACGTTGTAATGGACCACAAGAACCTAAAGTACTTCGCCACTTCCAAACTCCTCACTCGGCGCCAAGCCCGGTGGTCGGAGTTCCTCTCCCAGTTCAACATGGTCGTCCGTTTCCGTCCTGGTAAGTTAGGTGTGAAGCCCAATTCCCTCACTAAACGCTAGGACGTCTATCCCAAAGAGGGGGATAGGGACTACGCTCTGGTCAACCCCCAGAATTTCTGCCCAGTCTTTACTCAAGAGCAACTCGTGTCATCCCTCAGGGCATCGTGTTTAGCAGCTCTGGTTCTCCGGGCCAGTATGCTGTTCGACATCGAGTCCCTACATAATGACATTCTCTCCGCTCTTCCCTCCGATCCCATCTCCTCCACCCACATGTCCACCTCCGAACCCTCCAACTCCCATTGGTCCGTCGATTCAGAAGGCTTCTTATGCCTAGATGATCGAATCTATGTCCCCAACACCAACGATCTCCGCCTCCACGTCCTCCGATACAAACACGACCATCCACTCTTCGGTCACTTCGGACAAAATCGGACATTAGAGCTCATCCGTTGTGAATACACCTGGCCAGGCATCCGGACCTTCATCAAAGAGTACATTACGTCCTGTACAGCTTGCACTCGTGCCAAGGTACCAAGGCATAAGCCCTATGGGCTACTCAAGCAACTCTCCATCCCCGAGAAGCCATGGAACTCGATCTCCATGGACTTCATCAAGCAACTACCTCTGTTCTCCAGTCACACCACTATCCTCGTCGTCGTGGACAGACTGTCCAAACAATGTATATTCATCCCCACCGACGACAAGGTAACGTCTCTGGAGTTAGCCAAACTCTTCCTCCTCCATGTCTTTTCAAAGCATGGAGTCCCCTCCCACATCACCTCCAATCGAGGTTTGGAGTTTGTCTCCCACTTCTTCCACTCTCTAGGTAAAGCTCTTGACATCCGCCTCCATTTTACCTCCGGTTACCACCCGGAGGGCGATGGCCAAACAGAACGCATGAACCAGACACTGGAGCAGTACCTCCGCATCTATTGTAACTACCAGCAAGATAACTGGTCCAAACTCCTGCCCCTCGCGGAGTTCGCGTACAACAACACTCCGAACGCTACCACTGGCATTTCTCCGTTCTTCGCTAATAAGGGCTACCACCCTAACATCGCCATCCACCCTGAATGAGACCTCACCTCTGCCAGAGCCCGAGACTATTCTGTTGACCTTGACTCCCTCCACCAATTCCTCCGTGAAGAGATAGCCCTAGCCCAGCAGTGTTATCAAGGTCCTGCAGACACTAAGCGAACTCCAGCACTGGACTTCAAAGTCAGTGATCAGGTTTTCGTCAAGGCCAAGTACTTCAGTACCACATGTCCCTCCAAGAAACTCTCCGAAAAGAATCTCGGACCTTTTGATATTATTGCGCAGGCAGGTACACTCTCTTTCACACTCCGTCTCCCGGAGAACATGAAGTCCATACATCTGGTCTTCCATGTCTCCCAATTAGAACCCGCACACCTAAACATCATCCCCAATTGCACACAACCACCTCCGCCACCAGTTGAAGTCGATGGTGAGCCAGAATACGAGATCTCCGAAATCCTAGACTCCAAGGTAGACTGCCAAAGGAAGAACTGCAAACTCCTTTACCTGGTCCGCTGGTCCGGGTATGAAGGAACTGACGAAGAAACTTCGTGGCTGCTTGCAATGGAGTTGGATCATGCATCGGAGCTTGTTTCGGACTTCCACCTCCGATATCTGGAAAAGCCAGGACCTCACCACACTTGACACAAAACGAGAAAAGTTATATCGAGAGAAATTACTAAGGGATATCTACATCATGGATACCCCTGGAGATGTCCTCCGACACCTCCGACCCTTCTCCGTCCTCTCCCTCGTTCCCCTCCTCATTCTCTTCCTCATCCTCCTCACTGCTCTCATTTTCGTCATTTGGGTAGACCTCCGTGATCTTGAGATCCACCAGGGTCTCCACCGCACAGACCAGATGGTCCAACTTCCCTCTCACCGCGTCCTGATGGCTGTTGATGGCCCTCACCAACATCTCCACACATTCCCTCAACTCCAACTTACCCCCCGTCTTCTTCGACCGGACCTTCTTCCAGGGCACCTCCGTCTTCTCTCCATCATGCATCTTCCTCTTCCTCTTCACCTCCGTCCTCTCCTCCCCGGGTCGCTCACACCGTGCCTTGACACGTTGGCACTCCTCGCACGATGTGGCTTTTCCAGAACTGAGGGTGCACTCTAGCCCCCGGTCCTCGCACCTCCGGCACTCCAACACCGGTTTGGCGCGCTGCTTCCCTTTTCCCTTACTGGAGCTCTGCTCCATAGTAACCTGCTCCACCTGATATCTGTCAGCTCCGCCCATCCGCAACGTAGTGGACTCACTCTCTTTTTGGCTGCTGCCTCAGCCACCGCTCGACGCCTCGCGTCCTCCTCAGCCTGCCTTTTGGCAGCCTCCTCTGCCCTCCTCCGTTCCTCCTCCTCCTTCCTTGCCTTCACCCGCCATCTCCGCTCTGCTGCCTTCACCTCCCACAGTGCATCGTCGTCGTCAGCGCACTCCGCCAGTCGCTCATTGCTCCATGTCTTGATGTCTGCAAAGTCGGACATGGTGGTTGGATACTAAGGAGTTGCCCACGGATCACCCAGACTTTATATCACGCAGGTAACACTCCACTTCACCAGTTAATTTTTCAGACTCCGCAGTCAACAGAGTCACGTGACCCTCAGTGGCCTTCAAGGGTTCAGGCCTAAGAGGGGGATACTGTCATAGCCCGTATCTCAAGTCTACTCCGGTACCTCCGTACCATCTCCATTGTACCTCCAGTCCATCTCTCCTCCGTTCTCCTGTACTTACTCCGTTCGGACTTGTAGTTACTCATTTTCCTTTGACTCTGTTCCTCTTATGTTCTCATACATTACTCATACCTTACATTCCATTTCTCGCTTAGTTAGAACTCCGATACCGGTGCTCGCTTAGGAGCACAGCTCTGAGGCTGCACTCCGGCATAGTCTTACCTCTGACCCCTCCGGTACATACTGTAACCCGACTCTGGACTTAGTCATCCAAGTCCCTCCATATATAAACTCCGTAGTTACAACTTGTACACTTCAGTTTGAATATCAACATAACCTGACGCTCTCCCCACTTGTCCTTTAAAGTCGTTGACCGACTTCTCCTCACTACCCCCTCCAACCTCCGACCTCCAACCCTCCGTAAATTTGGGACAACCAGATCCTGTGCAAGGGCGCACCACATAAGGTAAAGCCAAGTCCCATCCGAACCCCTCAACTCTGGACCTTCGGAGTTCCCCTCAGAGTAGCGTCCAAAATGAGTTTAACAGTGAATCATTAAGAAAAGAGAAAAGCATAGGGTTGACTACTGAGATGTAGTTATGACTGTTTGTAGTAGTACAACAGTAAAAGAAAAGATGTAACAAGATGTGATCAATGTGAAGAGTCAAAGGCATGACTGATGTAAAGGGATGATGTGGTCACGTGATTAGGAAAAGAGAAGTCATGGCACTCATGTGTGCAAGCACATAGTCATAGTGCAGGGTTTCATACAAGTTCGTACACAAATTCATAATAAGAAGTGGATATGAATGCAGGGCTTACTGTAAAATGGAAGATCATCACAAAATGTGAATGATCAGGAATGTAATCATGGCAGAGATCCCATCAAGGGTTCTGCAGGGTCATGATTGAGATATAATCTCAATAAGGGATTGTACTGATCAGATGGTAAGGGCAGATATAAGGAAGGCATGGAAGCCTTGAGAATGTGGGCGAATCTAGAAATAATTGGTGAGGGGTTATGAAGGTCATGAGAGAAAGGAGAGAGGTTAAGAATGTGGAACACATGATGGGAGAGTGATGATGTGAAGAAGGGATGGAGTAGTCATGTGATCAGGGATGAGGGAAGTCATGTGACCCAAAGGTCATGTGATCATAAAAAGTCATGCCCAACACTAACACAAAGTACACTGGGAG
>JBBPJS010000811.1:0-13741 GCA_038088835.1 Singerocomus rubriflavus | reverse complement strand
CACGGATGAAGAAGATGAATTTTTTGATGCTATCGAGTCCGGTAATCTCCCGAATCTTGTTGTCAGCGAGCTTCTTACCAGTCCCACGCACTCCACAACATTGTTGCCACTTTGCCTCGACGTGGAGCCTTACTCGGGGTACAAACATTTCAGGACCGTGTTGCCAATTGGGAAAGACAATAGACCATCAACCAGTCTTTGGTCTGTTTTGAAGCATAGCATCGGGAAGGACTTGACGAAGATTAGTTTTCCTGTGTTTTTCAATGAACCCACGAGTATGCTGCAGCGAATGGTAGGTGGATGTTCCTGCTCTCCTTTCAGCGAATTCATTCCTTTTGTAGGCCGAAGACATGGAGTTTTCTGAATGCTGTGAGTCTTCGAATGACTGTCAATCCGCTGTGCTGATGGATTAATCTACAGTGGATGTGGCTGCACAAGAGAAAGATCCTCATCGACGCATAGCGTTCGTCGCCGCTTTTGCAATGTCCAATTATTCATCAACTATTGGACGCATTGCAAAGCCGTTTAATCCGATGCTTGTGAGCAAGACATTTCAATTTTGTACTGGACCTGCACTCACGTACCCTCTAGAGCGAAACATTTGAATACGTAAGATTGGACAAAGAATACCGGTATATATCTGAACAAGTCAGCCATCATCCACCGATATCTGCTTGCTATGCTGAATCTCCCAAATGGCATTATTTTGGCGAGGTATATATTTTCTAGTTCTGGGTAGGTACTACGAGCCTGACCGCTCTTCAGGTTGACGCACAAAACAGATTCATGGGCAAGTCGTTTGAGATCCGGCCTACTGGCATTGCGCATGTAGAACTTTTGCTACCCGAGGAATTGGCATCAAATTATCCCAAAGCCAAAGCCGTTGGTAGCGAGGGCAAGGTAGTGGAACACTACTCGTGGAAGAAGGTCACTACGAGCGTTTCCGGTTTCATTCTTGGGTCTCCTACCATCGACCATTACGGTGAAATGATTGTCAGTACCTGACATCACCTTGTGACTGAGCTTCACACTTAATTGCATATAGGTCACGAATCATCGTACTGGCGATCAATGCACACTAACATTTAAGCCTCGAGGATGGCGGGGCAAGGATGCATATGAGATTTCCGGATCTGTTAGCAATGCACACGGCGAGATCACCTATGAGATCGCCGGACGGTGGAACAGTCAACTCATCTGTCGTGCTGTCGGTACTGGTATTGGTTTTCTACACCCCGACGCGACCGTCAGTGGACCCGCATCTCCAAATTACATGGCGGAGTATATCCTATTATGGAGGAATTCAGAAAAATCACCTGCACCATTTAATCTCACGCCATTCGCGATTACGCTCAATGATTGTCCGGAGGATACACTCAAACCGTTCCTGTGTCCCACCGACTGCCGCCTCCGGCCCGATCAACGCGCGTTCGAGAACGGCAGATATGAACGTGCCAATGAACTGAAGCAGAAGCAAGAAGAGAAACAACGGGCGACGCGACGGGCGCGCGATGATGGCAGGGTACCGCCTCATCGACCAAGATGGTTTATGGCGGAGACGGATGGTGATACAGGGGAGCGCATGTGGACGCCTTCGCGTGTGGGCGATCAACTCGAGTATTGGGTGGAACGGGAGAGGGTGTGGAAGGAAAGAGCTCAGGAGTCCTGGAAGGACGTGGATTCCATTTTTATTGACGACCCCATTTAATGAGCTGACCTTTGTAAAGGTCGGATCTCTTTCTTTTCTTGAGGATTTTACTGATTACTTCATGGAGACGAACATAGACTAGATTTGAATACTGCAAGTAGTTGTAAACAGGGACGATGGACCTCGCCCAGGTTTGACCTCTGGGCAGTCGTTCGACGGACCGTGGTTGTTCTAGTGGTCTGGCACCTGCTCGTATTTTTTAAATATGTTAATCAATGTGTTTGATTCTACTCTGCTTTCAGGTTTTGACTACTCTCTCGATGAGTCCCAGCTGCCATGACCGAGCGAGCGCCGGAATAAGGTAGACACGTTCAGCACTTGGGCGTGTCCATCGACACTCCTTTATTCATACGATCTTTGCCCATAACTCATACGCGTTGAGCTCTTTTTTTTCATTTTGGGAGACAGCTCCGAGACTAGGGTCATCACTTGATCACGTGCTACCCTCTACACTACGGGTCCCAAATTTTCGTCATGACCACTGTTATTGATAAGTGTGATATAATTATACTTGATCGAGATACGAGCACACGACTATCAACAGATGTGCTATGTACAAGTGAGATCAAGTAGTTAATGAAGTGAGAAAGCGAGCAACTCACCTCAGTCATGTGCAACAAAACAGACTGCGGTGTTTGAGTGTAAAGGGTACAACTTTTATACTGCAAGATGCTATTGTATCATAGAAAGGAGATAAAGGATCATATCCAAGTTCCACATGGTCAGTGAGCACAGGAAAGATAAGAAACTGAATATACACTTTGTAACTGCAATGGAGCGTCCATATGGTTGGCGTATGTACGAACGATTGTAGCGCGTTGAGCATTTGCGCACCGGCGATCTGAGCCGGTCGCGGTCCGGGTTGCGTGTGCGCTTGCTAATCCAACAAAGTGAGTACCCGCACTGTACTATATAATGTACAGATAGTCAGGCCTTATAGCCACCTGAAAGCAAGAAAAGATAAAGCAATACTTGTCGCCATCGTTGAGTTGCCATTCCCACGCTCACAAGCCTCGATTTTACTCCCTTAGCTGATCCGTATCACCAAGACGCGTGTCTACCAGATCACAATGGTATACCGCACGTAGAATTATTTCCGACGCTCTGATACCTGGTCGAACATGTTCTCGGGAATCACTTGGTGGTCAAGAGATCATGAGTGACTTGACGAGACATTCGAGAGTGCGACGCTAACCTGGTACCATTCACGAATCAGGAATGAAACCAATTGAAATTGACACCGGACATGATATATACTTGGTTGCTTTCTTCGTTGATGGGAAGCATGTCGTAAGCGGTGATCGGTAGGGAAAGATTCGACACTGGCGAGTAGAAGACGGGAAGGAGGTGGGGACCTCTATGGATGCGGGGAGTGTTGTTCTCAGTGGGTCATGAGTGGGACAGAAAGTGGTGAGATAAGAGTGTGGGATGCAGAGAGCCACCGAAAAGCAAGCACGTCCCAAGGGCACAACGATTGGGTGCGTGCGCTGGACACCTCTCCGGATGGAACGAGAATCGCAACAGGATCGGATGACTCTGTCTGGTCACTCTCAGCCAATCAGCGGGTGCTCGGCCCATTGGAACACAACTGCTCAGTGGTCGCGGTCAAATTCTCCCTCAATGGTTGTCTTGTCGCCACTGCCATTTGGGACCACAATGTTCGAATATACGATAACCAGAGCGGCCACCTCCCTGTCTATGGCGCCATACTGATAAACTGTCCATGCCCAGCCCTATCATCCATTGTCCTTTCCCGTAAAACACCCTTGTCTACACTCCACCTCACCCTCACGACGGCGATTTTAATGCCTAACACCGAGCTAAAAGTGCAGCTAAGTTATCAGATCCTATCTGAAGGTTAAGCTCATTGTTTATCCTACTGAGTGATTCAACTTGAGGTTTTGTCAGCGAAAAGCAAATAAATTCCGGCGTCAAGTTTTAGATCGGTCCTAAACATTGATCGTGTCATTGTGCCACCAAGGTATAACGAATCCTGGGACATAGAGAATCTACTGGAAGAGTATTGCTGACTCTGCGATGAGCAATGAAACCTGCCGACGCTGAGACAGGGAGTTCTCATTCAGTCAAGGGACCCGAACACGAGAGGTTACCACTGGCTGGCAGACGTAACAACTCGACTTCTTTATGGTACTGTACCCTCAAACCAGCATACTTTATGGGGTAACCTATTGCAATGCAAAAGGTGAAGCCGGGAGCTGGCCTCGCCAAGTGCACTCCACTGGAGGTTTCAAAGCTTCAGCCGCTTCAAGTGTTTCTCTGACCTCTCGTGGTCATTTCGCGTCCAAGACCCCAATTGAATGACCTCAATTCTGCAGGGTTACTTACGCTCCGCGCAGGTCCCTCACAATGGTTGTCAACGTCAATCTTTTCTCCGCAGGCTAACGACTGCATCCGACGGCGGCTAACAATTACCTCCGTCAACTAAATTCTTTGCAGCGTGACACACAAGCGTGAGCGGTCAGGCTGGCCGCGTCGCCAAATTTGTGTCATGGGGTTCCGACCGCTTAGAGGGTCAAGTCGATTTAAATGTCTAGAGGGCAAAATGGTCGTCAGCTTCACCTTTCAGTCATTCTCCCTATAACATGCATCCGAGGTATCATCTCTCTTTTCTCGAAAGGCGGGCAAATGTCCCTAGTCGAGCATTCTTGTTCACCCCTTCCACCTACCTCGATCCACACACACCTGACCTCGATAACGTTCAAGGCAATGTGTACTTCAAGTTCCCCAAGGTAAGATGGTGCAACTAGTAAGCATCCGACTGACGACTCCTAGCAGAAATGGGAATGTTTCATGTTCTTTAAGATTACCGATGTCGCGCAATTCCGAAGGGATCTTGCTGAATATGCTCCCAAGATTACCAGCTCTAGGCAAACGGCTCAGGACCTCATTGATATTGATGATCTTGGGGGAAGTAACAAAGACATCGTTTCGACTGGCATCGCATTTGCCAGAGCGGGATTGAATGTGTTGGGCATCACCAAGGACTTGCGGGACCCTCACTTTGACAGGGGATCACTTAGCCTTGAGAAGAAGGATCTAGGTGATATGGGAGAGCATGACTTGGTCTTCGATGCAATGGAAGGACCCATAGCATCATTCTACTCACCACTAGAGGTAAAGATTGTCCTCGCTGTCTTTTTGGGATATTTACTTGCTGACCGATCTCGTAGAGCAACAAACATGCCTGGAGGAAATGAATAAGATCACAGTCTTATTTAGTCGCTCTATAACTATTGAACAAATATACGAGGGCCGTGTGCGGGTAGGCAGCTGTGAACATTTTGGATGGAGGGATGGTGTTTCCCAACCAGCTCTCGAGTGCGCTGTTCCTTGTTATAATCCTCCCTTCTCTCAGTACCATTTTGTTTAGCTGTGAATGGAATGTACCCAAGCCTGGTCAGCGTGTCATCCAACCAGGTGTAGTCATAATGGGGTACCGAGGGGATTCTGTCCATGATGATAAAACTCAACCGGCGCGTCCTGACTTCACTAAGGATGGTTCCTTCATGGTTTTCCGCAAGCTCGAGCAAAATGTCCTGTCTCTCGAAGATTATATCAACAAAAACTATACATCTATTCCTGCTTGTCCCGAGTCAGGCGTTGATCTCAGCGTTGAGTAGAGGAAACTGCTGTTTGGAGCACAGCTGATGGGCAGATTCAAATCGGTGAGATAGCTTGGTCTTTAGGAATTTCTTGTTCACTGACGCCAATCACAATCACAGGGTGTCCCGCTTACCCTAAGTCCTTACATTGAAGACCCTTGCTTTCGCGGACCTGAGAGGATCAATAACTTCGACTACACCGAACCTGGAAATGGGTGTCCATTTTCTGCCCACATCTGTAAGACAGCTCCTCGGAACTTACAGCCGCTTCTCAGCAAAGAATACGTTGATGCTTCATCAATCATTCGTTCAGGTATTCCCTATGGTGATGAAGTCTGTTTCTGAGATTCTACTCGGTGGCATCTTGATAACCTGTTACTATTCGAAGATCTCCGACGAGGAACGTCGGAAGTGGGCCACACTCTCCGATGATCAGAAGGAGAATGCTGTATGTGACCGTGGGCTTCCCTTTGCTTGCTACCAGTCCTGGATCCACAATGGGCTCCACGGTATAACTACCCAGTGGGCTCGTAATGACTTTTTCCCTCCAACTGGTCCTGTACCCAAAAAGTCCGTAAGGTATTTCATTCCCTAGACCGGTATTACTGATGCTCCTGTACAGGACAAGATCCTATCCTTGGTGCACCTTTATCAGCGCTTGGGTCACCAGGTCAAACCACAGCACTCGAGGATGGAGCCATGTTCAGCCTCCAAGGAAACAGTGGTGCAAAAAGGGTGGATACTTTGGGCACAGCATTCGATCAGAATTTTTTTGTCACGTCGCGCGGTGGAGAGTACTATTTTGTGCCCAGCATCGGGACTGTAAAAGCATGGGCCAATACTGATTAGTCAGGATTGCCGATTTGTTGTACCTTTCTTTCTTTTAAATCGCAAATGCGCAGTTAGTCGTACTTTTAAGAGAATGAACGAATGTTCACTAGCACCTTTCATCTTGCACCAGCGATATTTTCGAATCAAGTCAACCGCATCATCACAATATAAGGAATCATCCATGATGGAAGCGAGATCCCGTGTTACTCCTGGGGGTCTGTACGTCGGGTAGTGTGATCATTGATGCTCCAGGTGTGCAAGAGAAGTGTAGTCCGGAATGTAATTAGTCACATGTTGCCTAGGCAGGTTGAGTCTAGTATTGTACAAGTCAGGCTCTGAACTTTAGTTTGGCCAGATTCGGCAATAGAGCTGAACCTCGGCAGACGGTTCAGAACGCATCTACTAGGATTTCTTATTAGTAACCAAATACAACAATAGTACTACTCAACCGACAAGTTCAGCATGAGGTTAGTGTCCAAATTCTCCCTTCAACATACACAATGTTGTTCTGGCCTGAATTGGTTTGGCTAATGACGAACGACTGCATACCATGACACCAGACGTTCTGCGACAAGATGGACACACAGGGAGTGTAGGACCATAACGAGGACTCCAGAAATAGAATAGAGGAACTGTTGAACACGTCAGAACATGACAAGAATGTTGCGGGGTCAACGAGTCGAGCAGATTCACCTAAGCTAAATCGAGACGAGCGGGGGCCGGAAAATGACTTGGAAGATGACAAGGTAAGGCAAAGATAGAAATGTGAGAGACATCTTACAAGGTGGTATGGATACCACAGCGAGTGGTGTCAATCGCTGGTCACGGTGACTCGTGCAAAGCTGCTAGCTGAGAATATGTCAGGTCAACTCTATAAAATATCACAGGCACAATGGTAGACTCACTAAAAGTACCAAAGAATTACTGTGAAATTGTAAAGGACAGCCTATAGAGCCAATACCCCCTCGGTGAGGCACACTCAAATCACAATATAAAAGAATCAGTCAAGCGAGAATGAGAATACGCACTTACCAAGTGAGACGATAGCCAAGAGGCAACATTTGGAAATTTGTGTACAGGTCATGGCAAAGCAGCACCGAGATATGATTGATATGAGTACGACGACAAGCCGAGACGGGACATCCAGCGTTAACACCAGTTTCTTCACTTGGAGCTCGCTTTCTCACGAGGATAGAGTTCCACGTTCGACTCTGAATCAGACGACTTTGTGGCCTGAATCGGACCAGGGATTTGGTTTGGCGTTTAGCAGAATCAAGCTTTGAATTGAACCTAACAGAATATTACTACATTACTAATCTCCACAGTTGAGAAATCCGGTCCCAAATACGGACGAGTTTCAATAACGTTAGCTTCAATTTCTAATTTATACGATTGTACGTCCAAATTCATGCCTCCACCGTCCTCTATCAACGATCTCGACCAGCTCGGACTCGCGAGCGCACTCGCCAAGGCGCGTAAGAGCTACCAAGAAGGTGGTATTCCCATCGGAGCTGCCCTCGTCTACCATGGCACCTCGCGTGAGGCGGTCGACGCGGCCGTCCTCGGGTGTGCTCACAACCAACGCATTCAAAAGTCGTCGCCCACGTTGCACGCCGAGATCGCTACCCTTGAAGATGCAGGCCGGCTGCGAGCGGCCATCTACAGGAACTCGACGATGGTAAGATCTTCCCTAGTCTCCCCTTCACGTGCGACTGATTGGTGAGATGAATGCGTCACATAGTACACGACGTTGAGGTACGAGAAATGATGATTCGTAGTCACTCAGGTTTTCAATGTGACCTTCCCTGCTCCTGACCCCGACAAGTCCTTGTGGTATGTGCACCGGCGCGATCTTGCTCTACAAGATACCCCGCGTTGTGATCGGGGAGAACACAAACTGGGTGGGTGGCGAGGAGTTTCTCAGGAAAAACGGCACCGAGGTTATCGTCTTGGATGATCCGGAATGCAAAGAGCTCATGGGCCGGTATATCAAGGAGAAACCGAAGGTAAGCGAGTAAGAACGTGCTCTTGTGTGGAACATTCATTGACGACATTTGGGGTGGGTGCAGGATTGGAATGAAGACATCGGGGAATAATCCTGGTGCTGTTGTCTGCGGTCAGTCATTAAGCGAGAATGGTGAGCTCATGCGCAGAATAATCGAAAATTCATGTCGCGTCGTTAAATCATGTCTCAGTGGCTAGGGTTAAGCATCTTGACAGCTAGTCCCGACGAGATTCGATATGGGAACAAGCATGTACTGGTGGAAGCACACGTAATTCAGATCCTTATCGTTGATGTGTCCCTCCCTCCATCACCCAAATCCCACTCACCGGGCTTTCGTTGGGTCAACCTAATATTTGCCTTCGTTCACTGTTCTAACCTCCAATTGCCACACCCGGCAGTTCAACACACCATGCCAGAAGGGTAACTGTCAATCCAGCAGTTTTGGTTCCTTGGACGAGAGCTTTCGCAAGCTCAAAACCGCATGTTCCATACCGCTCCTTCGCTTGTCGCTGTGTGTAATGTACACTACCCTAAGCTTTGCCAAGAGTACTCTCCATGGCCGCAACGAATAGCTTTGGAAGTCCAGGACACCATTCATTGACATACTGACTGAGCTTGCGAATTACGCTTCGTGCACCATTAGAACTGACCAGAGTGGTGTATATCCAGTGTACTGCGATAGTTTTGGAAACTGACTTCCAAAGCCTAAGTGTCTAATGCGATTTCCCGCACCAGCACACCCCGTGTTCTTGGCAGAATCTGCGAGGTGACAATGACAACGAAATCAAGAAATCATGCGTAGTTGGTATCTTGCTCCTACTTCCTCTAATCCTTCTATCCATTCTTCGTCCTCTGACGTGGAGGTTGGATTTCGTGAGTCTCAACACCCAGTTTCAATTCCAACAGCTATTGTATCAAGACCATTAGCATTTACCTTCCATGTGAATGCTACTAAGAGAGACGATGATTACTCCTGAGGCCATGAATGTTCAATCAGTAGTACTTTCGCAAAAGTGAATGTACGACAACTTTCTGTCTTATATCAGTGGCGTGCGTCCGAGCATATCGCGATCTGTTATTTCTGCAATGGATGACATTGCGACGGGTGTGTCAAGGACCTGGAACGTGACATGGTCCAGCGGTGCTCCTTTTGCTATGGGTACGTCTGCAGTACCTGCAGGTGATGTATTTGAATCCAATTAGCCACATCACCAAAGTAATAAGGTACGGCACAGGTATGGAGGCAGAATCATATGTTACTTCTGAACATCTATGATGTGTTGGACCAAGCATCAATCACGACAGGTCGGAGAATACGATGGTTTCAACGTTTCCACATGTGAAGAGTAATTTGGCACATAATTCTACGTGTTGTGTGTGTAGCATTTGAAATGACCAGTTTCTCGAGGGGTTATTGGGTGCGTGAGCGGTCAGTAGCCCAGTAACTCGGCATCGTTGTCGTCCAGTAGATATAATGGAAGAATATGTGCTTACATAATTTGTGTGGTTCAACCATCTCAGAACGCCGAGGGCTCTCATGATTTTCTCCTCTTTACAGCCCTGATGGCTCAGTTGGCTAGAGCGCAGGTCTCATACGAACCGTATGACCAGGTAACTCACCTGGGTAATCCTGAGGTCGCAAGTTCGAGCCTTGCTCAGGGCAATCATTTTTTTCTTTAGACAGTTTCTATGTTGGCTTCTTAAATGCATTCCTATTAATGCACTCTATCTGTTAGATCTGGAATGGCGTTTGGAGCCGCTGAGCTCGTTCGTGTCTCTGACTTTCCCCCGACAAGTCACAATGCTATGCCATCCAGCCTGATTGTGGACTAACAAGTTCACGTGTCTGAGCTCCCACATTTTCCATGCCCCCGGTTCATCTGCCTTGTGTAGCTCAGCTCCCTTGTATAGATCTGTTCTGTATCAGTAGACTCAATCGTCATCTGTTCTCTGAGCCTAAAAAGTAATTGAGCCCCTGAGAGAACTCCACCATCGAAGGAAGCATGCTTGTCTAGCTTTCCGTACATAGGGAGGATTTGCACCACTACCCCGCTATTCAACCGGGCAGGGGACAATTGGGTTGTTGTACCCGTTATTCGCCTGTGCTTCATGCATTACAGGTGTGTACGGGAATTAAAGGGTGAGTACTCCGGGATCAGTGTAGACACAAAAAGGAGATGCAGAACTCGTCAATAGTTTCGGACTCAACACGAACTCTATATTCGCAGTGCCTATCATGGTCAGGTGACATTCTCGTTACGACTATGATGCGAGCTCGAAAGGGAAATAACCAACGACAGCTTCTTGTGTGCTTGGGGGACATCTAGGAAGTGATCAGATATCGCAGAGATCGCGAAAGGAATGGGATCAATGGGATTGAACCATGTAACGTCCAAGACAATTCACCATTGAGTATTTTCAGACTCTCTCCGAACCCTGAGTATGATTACGATACCTTCTTGACACTTCTCCTTAACGATCATAATTCATCAGTGCCCAACGTCCATCCAAATATGAACATCGGATTCACCTCCTTTGCAATGACACTGTCTTGTCACATTCGTCTTGCATCAAAGTTCCAGTAAAGTGTGATCACCAAAACTGAACTGTTTGTGATGATTGAGTGGTTAATACTCATAGACTAGCATGTTTCATAGAAAAGATTGCTCAAAGCCAAGTATACTGGTGCCATTGGGGTGGATAAAGAGGGATTTAATTGTTGGTTTCAGGGGAGTGTTGTGTAGAAATTAGGACTTGATTGAGATGATGCAAGTGCATGACTATTGTCAGATCTCATCAAACAGTTCAGCACAGATATTGCCAATCAGACAGATGGATATCTGGCAGACACTGCCAAGACACTACTTATGATCTTGCATCACTATCTCATATCATATATCACAATCTCATCTATCCTAGATATATATACTCTGTTGTTAGCATATGTAGAGCCTTTCCCTAGGCTTGTATATTCATTTCTTCTCTTTTATCCTCAAGAGCAACACCCTAGGACTTAGAGTTGTTCCTGACATTATACAAGCCTCACCCCTTCCTATCATGTTTGCCCTCAAGGCCGCTTACCCTTGAAAGAAGCACACCTACCTATATGCTGTTCCTCAAGGCTACTAACCCTTGAAGAGGCATCCACCCCCTGATATGAAATGAAGAACTATACTGATGATCTGCCCTTGAGTGGTTTTGTTATGTGTTGGCATGATGGTACAATGATGGAAAAGAGGAGTAGAGGGTAACCCTTAGGACTCACTTCCTATGAGAGGATGAGTATCCAAATGGATTAGGCTGAGGGATGACAGCCAAAGACAGTCCCTTTATATAATACAGGATTTCATGCATGGACCAAGTGATGTCATAGATAAGGTGTGAAAAGAAAGCACACCTCATGGCCATCAAATGGAAGAGAAGCAATGGAGATGAAAGAGAAGAGACAGAAATGAAAAGAAGACTCCCACAAAATGAAAATGAAAGATAAAAAGCTTCTGGAACAGCCTGAACCTCACCATGAGGTTGCCTACAGGCATGACATCATTATGACATCATAGGTCTAGACTGATCAGGTGATCAGTCACATGACCTAGTCATGTGATGCTGAAAGATAAGATAAGATAAGAAGAAAGAAAAGAAATCATACAAGTCCAGAGTAAAGTTTGTAACACCCCCAATATTATTTTCTTTTAACCTCCTTCCTGCACTCAGCTTCATTTAGGGTTACTTCCAAAAGCAATGCAATTCTTCCCAGTAACTTCTAGGGAGCTTGAGTCATCACCCCTAAAGTGAAGTCAACAGGATAATCCATTCCCAAACTATCATCATGTCGACCACACCTTCATGAGCAGCATCTCATAATACTATTCAGGCAGCAATGACTGGGAGTGCCCCCACTGTCACTTCTCAGCCCAAAGTATTGACATCTGCTGATATCCTTAGAGCTCTGAGAGAAGCAGTGGCTACTATCAAAGCATCACAAGATAAGAACAACTCAGACAGTCAGTCGATGATTGGCAAAGGCAAAGAGCATATTGTATCATCAACACACTCAGATGCTGATGAAAATTTCATGAAGGAATTGCAAAGGTGGGAATGACTTTACAGATCTATAGGATCAAAGTTTGCCAGACCAATGCTCATGATGCCTACTGGTGATGATGTCTATATGTTGTTGACTCCTGTCCCTTCATCCAAGAAGAAGGAATTGATGAAACTTGGTAAATCACTAGCTGCTAAACCAGAAATGTTCAATGGTGATAAGAGCAAATACATTCAATGGTGTCAAACAATCAACCTATACTTAGATGGATTCAATGAACAGCCAATGAATTGGCAGAAAATCCTTATCATTCTGTCTTATATGAGGGGGGATAATACAGCAGGACATGCAGCAGATCTATATATGATGCAGGAACTCCATACCACTGGCACTTTCACCATCTTCTCAAAGTATCTTGACTCAATCTTCAAGCCTGCTGATGTCTTGAGGAAAGCATGGAATGAACTAAAGACACTTATCCAAGGAAACAAGAAGTCAGTAGAAGATTTCACCATCTATCTCAAGCAATTAGCACTGGATGCAAACTACAATATGGATTCAGACACCTCCACCCTGATCAATGTATTAAGAGATGGGGTCAACAAAGCAACCTTGACTTTTGCTTTCCAGTTCAACCCCATGTTGATCAATAACAACACAGACTATCTCTATTGGGAAGCAGTGCTAATCAATGCTGAAATTACTCTATCAATGATCAAGGAAGCAGATAAATTGAGAATAATGAAGCAAAGTTGGAAGTGTCAACCATATTATCTCCATTCTACCCCTAGGTTATCAACAGCCTCCACATCCACTTTGGGGTTGACTACAAACAATCCTCGCCCCTCTATGACCCAAAACCAATGAGATCAAAATGCTGTAGGAACCTTTGGTGGTGTTACGAATTTGTGTACGAACTTAATGATACAAACGGTATGATGACTGCTTGCTTGCATGCACGAGTACTCTTCATGACCTTTCCCTGATCACGTGACCTCCCTCGTTCCCTTCACATCTTCACGCCTTCACCTGTCACATTTTTACATCATCACATTCTCTACCTTCACATCGTCACGACCTCGCCGATCAATCTTCCATTTCCGATCACCTCCCCTTTCTCATCTCCGCCCTTACCCTTCGATCGGTACGATCACTAATCGAGATGGCATCTCAATCACGACCCTGCAAGATCCTAGATGGATCTCTGCCACGATCCCCTCTTTGATCAGTCACATCTTGTGATCGATCTTCCCTCCTATTCTATTTCCTGCATTCATATCCGCTCTTCATATTCCCACTCCATATGAATGCCTAATGTTTCCCTCATGGACTACACCCTTTACCTTATCATCCAATAGCACTAATAGCGTATACCCTAGACCCAGGTCACAGCTCGGTCTGTGCACCTTTCCTGTAACATATATAAGGGGTTATGAGTACAGGCTGTTCCCCCAGCCTAATCCACTTGTTTCCTCGTGTCCTACCCTGCCTACCAAGGTGGCCTAGTGACAACAGTACAAGTAAGGGAT
>JBBPJS010000810.1:0-13746 GCA_038088835.1 Singerocomus rubriflavus | reverse complement strand
AGGGTAGGAGCGGAGGAAACAAGTGGATTAGGCTGGGGGAACAGCCTGTACTCATAACCCCTTATATACGTTACAGGGAAGGTGCACAGACCAAGCTGTGACCTGGGTCTAGGGTATACGCTACTAATGCTATTGGAAGATAAGGTAAAGGGTAAGGTCCATGAGGTAAACATTAGGCATTCATATGGAGTGGGAATATGAAGAGCGGATATGAATGCAGGGAATAGAATGGAAGAGAAGATCGATCACAAGATGTGACTGATCAGAGAAGGGATCGTGGCAGAGATCCATCTAGGATCTTGCAGGGTCGTGATCGAGATGCAATCTCGATTGATGATCGTACCAATCGAAGGGTAAGGGTGGAGATTAAGAAGGGGAGGTGATCGGGAATGGCAGATGATCGGTGTGATATCGTGAAGGGTGTGAAGAGGTGAAGACCAGGAATGTGATACACGTGAAGGGACAAGAGCGTGATGGTGTGAAGGGACGGTGTGGTCACGTGATCAGGGAAAGTCATGAGGTCGTGAGAAGTACTCGTGCAATGCAAGCATGCAGTCATAGTACTAAGTATCGTACACAATTCGTAACAAGTGCTATACGATATGCCCTCCTTCCCCTCGTACTTGACTCACGACTCAGCCTAGTCTTTCAAGGGCTACTCGTTGACCTACCTGGCCAACACGTAACAATAACCCATTAGGTGATCTGGCATCAATAACTGAATCCTAGAGAACATCCAGAGAGAAGGAATGCTGAATAGCGGAGAGGGAATCAGGGATGAGGAGAGAATGATCTTCATACTCCTTGACAAACTATTGCATTGTCAGTACTGCAATGGACTATTTCACTGTGCACACTTTCTATATAAGACTAGCATAATCATAGTTGACCCTTGGGGTGAGGAGTTCAGGTCTTGGGTAATCATGTGGCTATCTCCAGGTTGCCAACCTTGAAAGCTGGTCAGAGGTGCCACCCCATCTTGGGGTCTTCACACAGTTACCCAATAAGATCATCTCCAAGCCCACAGGCAAGGAGGAACAACTATAAATAACAATCCTGTTAATATGATAAGGGAAGCTGGCAGTGTACACCTATGCAACCTGCAGGTATAACATCATCTTGACATTGCAATAACATCTTGAATCATGTGGATTATCTAGCCTCAGTTAGTGCCCTCACAAAGATGGATGATACCACAAAGAGTGTTGCTATGAGTTGTCTTGACCATAACATCATCTTAACCAAGTCTCAAGCTTACATGACCACACAGAATAAAGAGAAGGAGAGGAGGAGTAGTGAGACTGCATCTGAGCAATGCCTCACTCCCAGGCAGTCTGAAAACCAGGTGGGTGAATAGCTACTTTGTTACTTGTTATAGCTTGAACATCATCAGGCCACCTTTGCAGGCAGAGTGAGAGAGGTGAACAAGTGGATTTGGCTGGGGGACAACAGCCCTTGCACAACCCCTTATATACATTACATGAGAGTGCACAAACCATGCTGTGTCTTGGGTCTAGGGTATAACACTATTAATGCTATTGGTAGATAAGGTAAAGGTAATTGTCCATGAGGCAAAGGTTAGGCATTCATTTAGAAAGAAATGAAAGAGCTAATATGAATGTAGGGCTTACTATATAATGGAAGATTGATCACAAGATGTAAAGGATCTGAAAGAGTGATTGTGGCAGAGATCATCAAGATTCTGCAGGATTGTAAGAGATCATACTGATTGGATGGTAAGGGCGGAAATTGTTATGACATGGCATCTCATCACTGGTACTTTGTGTTAGCCAGTGTGTGCATGACTACTCCCAGTGTACTTTGTGTTAGCATTGGGCACAACATCTTATGATCACATGACCTCCGGGTCACATGACTTCCCTTTCCCTGATCATGTAACTATTCCATCCCTTCACATCATCACGCCTTCACCATCACGTGCATCACATCTTCACCCTCTCCACACCTTCATAACATTCACAACATCACACCAATTATCTTAGATCCTCCCACATCCTTAAGGCTACCATGCCTTTCTTATCTCTGCTCCTTTCCCTTCAATTGGTATGATTACTCATCTAGATTGATATCTAGATCATGACTCTGTAGAATCTTGATGATCTCTACCATGATCACCTTCTCGATCTTTCACATTTTGTGATCGATCTTCCATTTTATAGTAAGCATTGCAGTCTCATGTCCACTTCTTCCATTCTTGATACATGAGGCTGCCTAACCTTTTACTCATAGATTAAACCCTTTACCTTATCATCCAATAGCCTTAATAGCATATATCCTAGATAGTAAGTCACAGCTTGGTCTGTGCACTCTTCTATACCGTATATAAGGGGTTGTGCAAGGGCTGTCGTCCCCCAGCCAAATCCACTTGTTCACCTCTCCTACTCTGCCTGCAAAGGTGGCCTAGTGATGTTTAAGCTATAACAAGTAAAAGAGTAGCTATTCACCTGCCCAGTCTTCAGACTGCCCAGAAGTGAGGCATTGCTCAGATGCGGTCTCATCCTCTCCTCCTCTCTCCATTATCTATTACTGTGTGGTCATGCTAGCTCAAGACTTGGTCAAAATGGAACCCAGTCAAAATATCTTGAAAAATGCTTTTTGTGAAGTACACCCATCTTTGTGAGGGCATTAACCTGTTGTAGCAAACCCATGTGACTCAAGATGGTCAATGTGATTATCAAGATGATGTCATACCTGCAGGCATCATAGGTGTACGCTGCTGCTTGCCCTTATCCTATTAACAATACTGTATTTATAGCCTTGTGGATTCCTTCTTGATCATGGCTCTGAAGAAGATCTCATTGGGATGCTGTGTGGAACACCCCGAGGTGGGGTGGCACCCCTGACCAGCTTTCAAGGGTGGCAACCTGGAGATAGCCATGTGATTACCCAAGAGCCAGACTCCTTGCCCCAAGGCTCAACTACGATTATGCTGCACTCATAGGATGCAGTATTAGGAGGAAGTGTACTCAGTGCAATAGTCTGGGTAATACTAATGATGCAATAGTTTGTCAAGGTGTAGAAGATTATCCTCTCCTTATCCCCGATCCCCTCTCTGCTGTCCAGCACTCTCCTCTTCACGACTTCTCTAGAATTCTCTTGGTGATGCCAGATCGCCCAACGGATTATAGGTGATAGATGATAGGCAGGGTTATAGTGTTTCTCTGGTTGCTCAACAGAAATGAGGAAGGCATGGTGGTCTTGAGAATGTGGGAGAATCTAAGATGATTGATATAAGTTCATAAATACTATGAAGGAGTGAAGAGAGTGAAGATGTGATACATGTGATGGGTGAAGGCATGAAGTGTGAAGGGATGAGGTAGTCACATGATCAGGGAAAGGAAAGTCATGTGACCCAAAGGTCATGTGATCATGAAGAGTTGTGCCCAACACTAACACAAAGTATGCTAGAAGTAATCATGCACACATTTGATAACACAGAGTACAAGTGATGAATGTGATGTTATAACACTTCCCCCCCCTCAAGGCTGGATTCCAGACAGCCAAGAGAGAAGTTCCATGTTGTATTCATAAGTAGAACAATTACTATCCAAGAAAGGACTAGTAACCATTCAGTCGTAAAGGGAGGTGGAAGGGCCAGGGCAATCAAGCAATCATCAATGGAAGGCAGCACTTGAAGGCCAACTCAAAGATGAATATCAAGATGTTACTAGACCTCTTGATTTTCCAAGTTCCATACTAAAAGTGTAAGACACGAGAGTCCTGAGTATGGCTAGGAGGGGATGACAGATCGCATTGCTAATGAAAGCAATGATAGATGAGAAAAGAAAGATTTGAGGGAATCTTGCCAAATCTATAAACCAAATGGGAGAAGGGAAGAAAAAACAGTTTGGTGTCATGTTTAGGACAATCACATGCAGGGTGGGTGGATAGAGGGATCTGGAGCATGGTACCAGAGCTAAGTCGATAAGACCAATGAATTGGAATCTGTGAAAAGGGAAAAACAAGCAGTTTTATATCATGCTTAGGATTTAGACACTTTATAGTCATGTCAAGGATTAAAGCACTTTATAGTCTTACTAAGGACTTTGAATACTTCATTATTAGGAATCATGGTATTCTCAGCATCCCTATTGATTCCATAAACAATTCCACAGTTTATCATCTTTGGCTAGACAAATGCTTTGTTTAAAGTCTTTAGCTAGACTGAGAGGTCCATCTAGATTTTGAATAGAGAACTTGTTTGAATACTTTTTTCTTCTTGATCTAAGTTTCAATGGTGGCTTTTCTATATTCTTGAGAGTAGAACTTTGTGTGTACTACTTCTCATTGGGCTTTACCATTTGACTGATTACTACTTCCTTTTAAGCTTTGACAGTCTGTTTGAGGAGGAAAAAACAAGATGGCTTCTAGAAGGTGTGGGAACACAGGGTACTTTTTCTTTTCTTAACTCAGCTTGACTGAAGATTGCCTCACAGCATTGGCAACTGGAATAACTTTCTTCTTGTCTTGCTTCATCTTGAAAATACTTTTCCCTTAATCTATAGGTGAAAGGAAAGATGGTGATTTCTTGAATATGCACTAGGGAAATACCAAAGACTTAAAGGAAGCACTAAGTGGTGGCAGAGGATACTGCTGGATACTTGACCATGCCAACTTGTGCAGAAGATAGTTTATAGTCTTTATGAACTCTAAACAGTTTATCGTCATACTGAACTAGATAGATCAAAGTCATTCCAGACTATTTGTAGTTTATAGTCATTGCAGACTATATGAAAAGCTTTGATATTATCTCTGCAATCGGTTTTTTTAAAAAAACATATTTATCCTCATGTCTGAGCTGAGATCTTTTATCTTCTTTTATATTTTTATGTTTTGTTTTTATCTTTTTATATTAAGGAAAAAGAAGAGAGAAAGAAAAGGAAAAGGAGAACATAATGAGGAATGGATCTTCTTTCTTAAGTAGTTGAAAGCTTCTGTAGCCAATGACAATTCCCCCTGTCAAAGGATACTAGGGCTTCAATCCTATTTTTGACATCCAATCTTCCTGAAAGAAACAAGAGAAAAATCAAAAAAAAAAAACCCCCCTTTTTAAGTTTTGTTCAGAACTAAACAAGTTTCTGTTCATTTTGGGAACCATGATGTTTAATGACTGTGCCAAATGTTGACTGGGTTTCTGTTCCACCAGTGAGAACTAATGATCATGAAGTTAACCATTACCAGAAAGTTTTTAACATCTGCTTTAAGACATATCAGGTTTTTGATCTTCAAATATTCTTCTAAGACCTTGAATGGAACTTGCACATTTTTCACCTGTGCACATTAGCAGTGAGAAGTTTAATGACATTTTCAGGTATTAATGGATAGTTTCTGATTATATCCAGAATCTAACGATTATTTTGTTATGACCACCAGAAGGTGTTTAATGACTTTTCAAGTCACATCTTTATCTTGACACATTTCTTTTTTCCATTGTAGGCCTCAAGTCTTTCAACTGAATAACTGTATGCCAGATGATTAGAATACCGTGCCTTGAATAAGACCTTCATGTTTATAAACTATGCAAATTGTCTATTCCAGTTTCTGTTCATGGTTAGGGACTAAAGAGTAAACAGTTTTCCATCATGTTCAGGATCTAAATAAGTTTCTGTTCATTCCAAGAACTTTACAGAGGCAAATGCCAATGGAAAGATTTAATGTTTCTTCAAACATCTCTTGGTCTTGATACTACTAGCATGGAGGGTGCGACCTTGACCTTGAGTTCCACATTTAGACTCTGTGCAGATTAAGTGATATTAAAGAAGGAAAGAAAGAATTATCTGTTAAGTATCTTCATCTTTGCAGTTGACTATCCATTCTAATAGGGCAATGCCATTTCCACTTTGTTTTCCAAAATCATTTCAGAGCTACCTTTTATGATTCCATTTCTAACACAAAGTAGAACTTCAGGTAGGCATTTTTACTTGTTAGAAGTTTCCATCTTGTCTAACTGCACAAATGGCTTCATTGTCTTTGAATCAGAAGGCTCTTGGACTTTTCTAAACACATCTTCTTTGACCTTGCTTGTGATCCTTTTAATGTCATGTCAGAATGGAGCTAAATGGAAGGGCCTCAACCATCTATACAGTGAATAGCCAGGGAAAGTTGGAAAGATGATGTCATTGTGGGACTGTAATGAGGGAGTATCAGGTATCAGAGAGAGAGTAGATGTCATTGAAAGAAAGAATTGTGAGGTGATATAATTTAACTCTTGCAATCAGAATTTTCAATCATTAGTGACTTTGCTTGACCAAGGAATTAAGCACACTATGTTTTACAACCAGCACCAAGCATCTTTTATTCTTGTATAACTCCTTGGTGGTTGAAGGAGATTCTTCTGAAGTATAACAAAAGAAGTTCTTGAATGGTAACACAAGCTTTCTTGTAGCCAACCCAGAGTATGGCATGCAGCTGTCTATCTTGACCAGCCCATCTTGAAGAATGTGGTTTATGCCTGTTACTGGGTCAACATAAGGGCGCTTTTACCAACCTCTATTTGATTCTATTCTTCTTCATCTAGATCCCAGAGTACTTGGCTTGTCTTGTGCAAAGTAAAGCATCTGAAAGATTTGCCTCCTCTTTCAGAGCTCGGTTTCATGATTCCACTACAGCTAACACATAGTACCACAGCTTCACCAAGGTGTTTTTGATTTGAACCAATCTTTTTCTAAGCTTCTTCAATCAAGCTAGTTATTCCAGGATGTGGGGAGATCATTGACAAGAGGATAATAGTTGGGAGAGTGGTAGAGCTTTGTCAAAGGGTAATTGGATAAGAGAACAAGAATAGTAGGCACTGTTAAGCCACTTAAGCAGCAGGACATACTCTAAGTTCCTATAATTGTGATTCTGGAGCTAAGGCTCAACAGAAGTATTCTAATGGCTCTGCAGCCATGCTATCAGATGACATCATGAGCATCAATGTGAAACACAGGGGATGCGATGGTGTACATGAGTATAATATTGAGATTGCTTAGATGTTCTTCAGAGGATAGGGCCTTGCAGCTATGACTTCAAGTAGGGGATGTTCGAGAAGTGTATGGCCTCTTCAGATTGTGGGACAGTAATTAGCCAAATTCAAGTGTTGAGTGACCAGAGAAACACTATACACAACCCTGCCTATCTTCCATCACCATAACCCATCAGGTGATCTGGCATTAACAACTGAATTCTAGAGAACATCTGAAGAGAAGGAATGCTAAACAGTGGAGAGGGAATCAGGGATGAGGAGAGGATGATCTTCATACTCCTTGACAAACTATTGCATTGTCAGTACTGCAATGGACTATTGCACCATGCACACTTCCTTCTAATACTAGCTCCTATAAGACTAGCATAATTGTAGTTGACCCTTGGGGTGAGAAGTCTGGGTTTTGAGTGATTGCATGGCTATCTTCAGGTTGCCAACCTTGAAAGCTGGTCAGAGGTGCCACCCCATCTCAGGGTCTTCACACAGTTACCCAACAAGATTATCTTCAAGCCCACAGGCAAGAAGAAACAACTATAAATAACAATTCTGTTAATATGATAAGGGAAGCCAGCAGCATACACCTATGCAACCCACAGGTATAACATTATCTTGACATTGCAATAACATCTTGAATCACATGGATTATCTAGCCTTGGTTAGTGCCCTCACAAAGATGGGTGATATCACAAAGAGTGTTGCTATGAGTTGTCTTGACCATAATATCATCTTGACCAAGTCTCAAGATTACATGACCACACAGAATAAAGAGAAGGAGAGGAGGAGTAGTGAGACTGCATCTGAGCAATGCCTCACTCCCAGGCAGTTTGAAGACCAGGTAGGCAAATAGCTACTCTGTTACTTGTTATAGCTTGAACATCATCAGGCCACCTTTGCAGGCAGAGTGAGAGAGGTGAACAAGTGGATTTGGCTGGGGGACAACAGCCCTTGCACAACCCCTTATATACATTACATGAGAGTGCACAGACCATGCTGTGTCTTGGGTCTAGGATATAATGCTATTAATGCTATTGGTAGATAAGGTAAAGGTAATTGTCCATGAGGCAAAGGTTAGGCACTCATTTAGGGAGAAATGGAAGAGCTAATATGAATGCAGGGCTTACTATATAATGGAAGATTGATCACAAGATGTGAAGGATCTGAAAGAGTGATTGTGGCAGAGATCATCAAGATTCTGCAAGGTTGTAAGAGATCGTACTGATTGGATGGTAAGGGCAGAAATGAGAAAGGCATGGTGGCCTTAAGGATGTGGGAAAATCTAAGATGATCGGTGTGAGTTCATGAATGCTGTGAAGGAGTAAAAAGAGTGAAGATGTGATACATGTGATGGATGAAGGTGTGAAGTGTGAAGGGACAAGATAGTCATGTGATCAGGGAAAGGGAAGTCATGTGACCCAAAGGTTACATGATCATGAAGAGTTATGCCCAATGCTAACACAAAGTACACTGGAAGTAATTGTGCACACACTTGATGACATAGAGTACAAGTGATAAATGTGATGTCATAACACACCTCTAATATATTGTGTGTCTTCAAACACAAGGCTCTGCACATTGTGCTCATTAGTGCACTTGCCTTTGCACTTGCATGTCACCTTCAAAGCTTGGTGCAGTTTGCAATGATGCTCCACCCACCTGATAGCAACCTCTGCTCTGCTTTTATCATCTCTAAACCAGTCAATCTTTCTAGGGTTTCCTTCAAATACCATGACTTCATAGATGTATTCAGTAAAAGCAAGGCATTCCAGCTTGCTCCACATCATGATTTTGATCTGAAGATCAATCTGGAAGAGAAGGCCTTTTTTTCTATAGGCACCACCTACTCTCTTTCCATCTTCAAGCTTGAGTCCCTCTGGACATTCCTTGATGAACATTTAGCCAATGGCTTCATTCACCCATCTTCCTCCACCCACACCACTCCTGTTCTTTTTATTTGCAAGAAGGATGGTTCCCTCTATCTTTGTGTAAACTTCCATAAACTCAATAGAATCATAAAGAAGGACTGCTACCCACTCCCTCACATTTCTGACCTTCTTGACACCCCTAGCTATGCCTGTATTTACACCAAGCTCAATTTCTGGCATGCATACCACCTGGTTCACATCACTGCTGAAGATGAGTGGAAGATCTCCTTCCATATGTGCTATGGGTCATATGAATGGCTAGTCATGCCATTTGGTCTTACTAATGCCCCTGTGGCATTTCAGTGGTTTGTCAACTCAATCTTTACAGATCTTCTTGATGTCTTTGTCATCATCTATCTCAATGACATTCTCATCTTTTCAGAAGACCACATAAAACACAAAGAGCATGTTCAGAAAGTATCTTTGGTGCCTTCGAAAACATGGACTTTATGCCAAGCCTGAAAAGTGTGAGTTCCACACTGACTTCACTGAGTATCTAGAATACCAGCTCTTCTCATCCAGACTTATAATGTTTCCCAACAAAATAAAGGCTATTGTTGACTAGCTGGAATCCTGAAAGGTTCAGGATATTCAGTCTTTCTTAGGATTTGCCAATTTCTATTAGTGTTTCATTGCCAACTACTCTGGGCTAATAGTTCCTCTTACTTATCTCACTCACAAAAGTACTCCATGGCACTTTGATGAAGCCTACCACTCTGCCTTCCAGCATTTTAAGAACACATTCACCTCCACTCCCATCCTTACCCACTAGATCCTCAATGCCCCACTAATCATCAAGATGAATGCCTTCAACTATGCCATTATAGATATCCTTTCACTTCACTGACCAGACAATGAAGTTTGCCTGGTAGCTTTCTTCTCCCACACCCTCTCCACTCCAGAGCTAAACTATGACACCAATAATAAGGAATTGCTAGCCATCTTTGAGTCCTTTTGGACTTGGCAGCATTATCTTGAGGGCTCTGGAATTCTGATTAATATAGTAATGGACCACAAGAACTTGAAGTATTTTGCCACCTTCAAACTCCTCACTCAGCACCAAGCCCAGTGATTGGAGTTTCTCTTCCAGTTCAACATGATTATCCACTTCCATCCTAGAAAATTAGATGTGAAGCCCAATTCCCTCACTAGATGCTGGAATGTCTATCCTAAAGAGGGGGATAGGGACTATGCTCTGGTTAACCCCTAGAATTTCTGCCCTGTATTCACACAAGAGCAACTTGCATTGTCCCTCAGGGCATTGTGTTTAGTAGCTCTGGTTCTTCGGGCCAGTGTGCTGTTCAACATCAAGTCCCTTCATAATGTTATTCTCTCTACTCTTTCCTCCAATCCTATCTTTTTTGCATATATGTCCACCTCTGAATCCTCTGACTCCCATTGGTTCATCAACTCAGAAGGCTTCCTACACCTAGATGACTGCATCTATGTTCCAGATGCCAATGATTTCTGCCTCTGCATCCTTTGATACAAGCATAACCACCCACTCTCTGGTCATTTTGGATAAAACTGCATATTAGAGCTAATCCACCATGAATACACCTGGCCAGGCATCTGGATCTTTATAAAAAAGTATGTTGCATCTTGTACAGCCTGTGCTCATGCCAAGGTCCCAAGATATAAGCCCTATGGGCTACTCAAACAACTCCCAATCCTCAAGAAGCCATGGAACTTGATCTTCATGGACTTCATTGAGCAACTCCCTCCATTCTCTGGTCACACCACCATCCTTATTGTCATGGACAGAATGTTCAAACAATGCATCTTCATCCTCACTGACAACAAGGTAACCTCCTCAGAGTTAGCAAAACTCTTCCTACTCCATGTCTTTTCAAAGCATGGAGTTCCCTTCCACATCACCTCTGATCGAGGCTCAAAGTTTATCTTCCACTTCTTCTGCTTCTAGGCAAGGCTTTCGACATCCACCTCCACTTCACCTTCAGTTATTATCCAGAGAGTAACAGTCAAATAGAGTGAATGAATCAGATTTTGAAGCAGTACCTCCAAATCTACTGTAACTACCAGCTATTACAACCAAGCCCAGGCAGGGCCTCAGTTGTAGAATCTTAAGTACCTCCTATGGGTACTAAGGGACATGGAGGCAAAGGGAGGCCTACAGGCTTATTTAGGAGAGGCTGCTAGGGCCTATCTATGAGTGGAAGGCCAACTGAAAAGGTTAGCCTGAAACAAAGGGATGAGTCTGCTTATTAGGACTCCATGAGACTTCCTCTTGGGTAGGCAAGGCAATTGCTGGAACAGTTGCAAGATGAAGGATGGTAAGAGGTGGGCAAGTAGTACAGCTACTGAACAAGGAGGGGAAGATAGCAACAGCTACTAAAATGAGTGGATACAATATGTATGACTATACAAGGGAGCTAAAACTAGTATCATGGATAAAAGATACCAGTAAAGGTAGAACAAAGCTAAGGACTATCTATGAAGGGTGCTTGGGTATATATACATGAGGGAATGGCATATGTGCCATACTACAGGGTAGGCTAAGAAGCCTAGAATGAAGGGGAAGACATAGGGTATGTTTAAGTAGAGAGAGACACATCAAGACATGGCATGCCATGGAGAGCATAAGAAGATGGTAGGTAGACCATTGACTGTAAATTGCCAATGTGAACAATGGTGAAGCATAGAACAAAGGAGAAGCTCATCAGAATGTGAAATAGAAGATCAGAAGATGAAGTCCTGATGGCCATAACTGATATGAACAAAGAACTATACTGTTGCAGATAACCCTTGAGTGGTCTTGGTACAATGGTTCGATGGTACAATGATAAAGAGGAGGGTAGGAGGGTAACCTTTAGAACTTACTTCCTACTAGAGGATGAGTATCCAAATGGATTAGGCTGAGGGATAACAGCCAAAGACAATCCCTTTATATACTATAGGAGTTCGTGCATGGACCAAGTAATGTCATAGATAAGGTGGGAAAAGAAAGCACATCTCATGGCCATCAAATGGAAGAGAAGCAACAGATATTAAAAGGAAGAGACAGAAATGAAAAGAAAACTCCCACAAAGTGGAAATGAAAGATAAAGAGCTTCTAGAAAGGCCTGGACCTTGATATGAGGTTTTCTGTAGGCATGACATCATTATGACATTATAGGTCTAGACCGATTATGTGATCAGTCAGGTGATAAGTCATGTGACCTAGTCATGTGATGCTAGAAGATAAGATAAAATGAGAAGAAAAGAGAAAATCATACAAATCCAGAGCAAAGTTCATAACACTTCCCCCCCCTCAAGACTCAGATTCCAGATGAGTCAAGTTTTTATAAGGGGCAAAAAGTGAAGCAAAACTAATGCCAATGATATGCAGCAAATGTGGGGCACTAGGTCACCATGTGTGAAATGCATGAATGGCATCTTGAGCATTATTGAGATGAGCCACAGGCTTTCAGGTATGGTCAGAGTCATCCCATCCTTTTCAATGAACCAAATAATGAAGCGAACCATTTATCAATTTAGAATCCATGATGTGGTCAACTTTATACTCTTTGTTGCCTTCCTCTGTGATATGAATAGCATCCGGATGCAACACAGGTTGAGAAGGCAGAGGTTCAATGTATGGTTTAACACGTCCCACATTGACAACAGGGTGAATCATCATATGAGAAGGTAATTCCAAATGCACCGCATTTGGTAATACTTCAAGAATCTGATATGGCCCTAGCCAATGTTGGGATAGTTTAAGAAATGGGAATGGGAGTTTAAGATGCTCAGTAGATAGCCAGACTTTATCCCCAACTATAGGGACAAAGGTAACCGGTGCATGAGCCTTTAAAGCCATTATATCACAAGCAGCCTTTAATGCCTTTTTTACTTCATCATGCACAACAGTGCATTCACTAGCAAAGCCCTGTAAACCATCTGCAAATCCAAGTCAAGGAACATAATTGCATGTGATAGAAAAAGATATCTTTCCAGTTGCCAAAGAAACAAAGTTGTTGTGATGGAATTGAGCCAAAGTGATCCAGTTAGGCCAATCATTCTGTTTCTTGGCAATAAACTTGCCCAAATAAGCAACCAATTCCTGATTGATGCATTCTGTTTGTCCATCGGTTTATAAATGGTATGCTGTAGATATTTTCTGAGAAATGTGGAGCAAAGAACAAAAAGAAGATATAAAATCAGAGATAAATTGTATTCCATGGTCAAAAACAATTGTAGACGGAAGACTGTGGAAGCACCAGATGAAGTCACAGAAAAGAATGGCTAACTCTTTTGAAGAGATTGTCTTGGAGCAAGGAATAAAGATGACTTCTTTAGAAAATCGATCAACGATAATGCAAACAGCATCTTTTTCTTGTACTGTAGGGAAACTGGAAATGAAATTGACAGATAAGTCCTACCAGGGACCTTGAGTGACTGGAAGAGGCATTGGAGTAACACCCAATGTATGTTGGTGACCTCTTGCTATAGCACAAGCTTGACATGAGAATAAATAGTTCTTTATATCTTTGATAATTCCAGGCCAGTTGAATGAGTGTGTAATAAGATGGAGTGTACAAGCTTGTCCTGCATGCCCTGTGAGTGGAGAATCATGATATAAATATAGGTATGACTGTCAAAGAGCTTGAGAAACATAAACTTTATGGTGTTGATCCATAAAGACATTTGTTTGATTGTCAAATATATATGATGGTGGCAAAGATTCGTTCATGGTAGAGGTGGCTTGTCATACTTCTTCCATGAATGGAGATGATAAGTGAATGCCAGCATTAAAGACTTTTGAGGGTAGAACAGTGATGTTCGTGTTAATCTTTTCTGCTGCTTTCCCATAATCTGGTTGTCATGACAATGCATCTG
>JBBPJS010000809.1:0-13752 GCA_038088835.1 Singerocomus rubriflavus | reverse complement strand
GTCACGTGACCTAGTCATGTGATGCTAGAAGATAAGATAAGATAAAAGAAAAAGAGGTGAATCGTACAAGTCCAGCAAAGAGTTCGTAACAAGAAGGCACGGAAATTAAAAGAAGTAAACAGAAATAAAGAGAAGACTCCCACGAAATGGAAATGAAAGATAAGGAGCTTCTAGAACAGCCTGGACCTCAACATGAGGTTGCCTGCAAGTATGACATCACTATGACATCATTGGTCTAGACTGATCATGTGATAAGTCATGTGACCAAGTCATGTGATGCTAGAAAGATAAGATAAGATAAGAAGGAAAAGAATAAATCGTACAAGTTCAGAGTAAAGTTCATAACACTTTCCCCCCCTCAAGACTTGGATTCCAGACGAGTTAAGTTTTCATACGGGGAGAAAAGCGAAGTGAAATCGATGCCGGTGAGACGAAGAGGACAGGGAGTGCTAGGCTTGCTAGCATGAAACATGCAAATGGCATTCTGAGTGTTGTCCAAATGAGCCACAGGCTCCCAAGTATGATCAGAGTCATCCCAGCCCTTCCAATGCACCAAGTAGTGCAGAGACCCATTCATCATTCTAGAGTCAACGATGTGATCGACCTCAAATTCTTCATCACCATTTTCTGTGACATGAATAGCGTCGGGTCGAAGCACAGGTTGCGAAGAAGCAGGCTTCACATAGGGTTTAATACGTCCCACATTGACGACAGGGTGAATCTTCATCCGAGAAGGTAATTCCAAATGCACCGCATTTGGCATTACTTCAAGAATCTGATAAGGACCCAGCCACCGTTGAGACAACTTTGGGGAAGGGAAGGGCAATTTAAGATGCTCAGTGGACAACCAGATTTTGTCACCAACAGCCGGTGTAAAAGTTACTGGAGCATGGGCTCTTGATGCCATAGTATTACGTGCCAAAGTCAACGCCTGTTGAACTTCATCATGCGCGACCGCACATTCTCCAGCAAAGCCTGGCAAACCATCCGCGAATCCTAACCAAGGGACATAGTTACGGGTGATAGAGAAGGGAGTTTTCCCAGTAGCCGAAGAGACAGAGTTGTTATGATGATATTGGGTCATTGCAATCCAGCTAGGCCAATCATGCTGTTTCTTTGCCACAAACTTCTGCAGATAAACGATCAATTCCTGATTGATGCGTTCAGTTTGTCCATCGGTTTGAGGATAATAAGTGGTGGATATCTTTTGCGAAATATTAAGGAGTTGGCAGAGAGAGGAAGTGAAGTCCGAAATAAATTGTGTTCCACAGTCAGAAACAATAGAAGAAGGAAGACCGTGGATGCACCAAACAAAGTCGCGAAAAAGAACAGCGAGTTCTTTGGAGGAAATAGTTTTTGTGCATGGAATGAAAACCACTTCCTTAGAGAATTGATCAACAATTACACAAATCGCATCTTTTCCATGAACAAGGGGAATACCCAAGAGAAAGTCAACCAAAATATCCTGCCAAGGTTTCATAGTAATGGGAAGAGGGAGTGGAGCAATGCCTGAAAGATGTTGTTTTCCTTTCGAGATGGCGCAGACTTGGCAAGAAGATAAATATTGCTTAACATCCCTGGCAATATTAGGCCAAGTGAATGTGTGAGTGAGAAGATGCAAAGTACAAGCTTGTCCAGCATGATCCACCAGTGGGGAATCATGATATAATGATAAACATTAAGGTCTCAATTTGTGAGGAACATAGACCTTGTTGTTGGTGTCTATAAATACTCCCGATCTGAAAACAAAAGCCAGGGGTAATGCATTTGTCATAGAAGCAGTAACCCGTTTTACGTTGTTCATAAACGGAGAAGAAAGCTGGATGTTTAAATTAAATACTTTAGGAGGGAGAATAGTGATATTCATGTTTATTTTTTCTGCGGCTTCTCCATAGTCAGGGTGTCTAGACAGCACATCAGCCCGTCCATTTTGAGATCCCAGTTTATAGGTAATAGTAAAGTTGTATTCCAATAGAATAGCATGCCATCTTGCCTGTCGTGTGGACAAGTCTTGTGGTTTTTTCCAGAATTCCAGATTCTTGTGATTAGTCCAAATGTCAAAATGGTTCAGCCCTAATAGATAGTGTCTCCATTCCTGTAGAGTGCGAATAATAGCGAGCAACTCCTTATCGTAGATGGGATAGTTGCATTCTTCCTTAGAAAACGAATGTGAATAAAAAGCACAAGGTCTCCATAGTCCGTCTTCACAAAGTTGTGACAACACTGCCCCTGTGGCAAGATCAGAAGCATCTGCTTCAACACGCATGGGTTTTGTGGTATTAGGGAAGACCAATAGAGGTGCTTTGGTAAAGCGGTTTTTTAGCATATCAAATGCTTGTTGTTGAGGTTCTTGCCAGATGAATTCTTGATCTTTCTTCGTCAATGAAGTAAGAGGTTTAGATATTTCAGCAAAATCTTGAATGAAGCACCTATAATAATTACAAAGTCCAAGAAAAGATTGCACATCTTTGAGTTTTCGAGGTGTAGGCCAATTCAGTATTGCTTCTACTTTGCTTTTTTGCATTTCTACACCTTCCTTAGAGACTACCATTCCTAGAAAGTCTACCTTGGATTGTGAGAAATGACATTTAGACGGTTTGGCATATAGATTGTTGTCTCGTAGACATTGAAGTACTTCTCGTACTATTGCTTTGTGTTCTTTCTTGGTCTTGTTCTTCGTGAAGATGTTCACATCGTCTAAATATATTAATACACAAACCCACATGTCATTATATATGTCATTCATCATCTGCTGGAACGTAGCAGGTGAATTGGTCATGCCAAAATACATGACAAGGGGTTTGTAAGATCCTTCAGGGATGATGAAAGCTCCCTTCCATTCGTCTCCTTCTTTGATGTGGACGTTGTTATATCCCCATCGAAGGTCTAAGGTAGTGAACATATCGGCACCTTTAAGCTGATCGATAAGAGTGGAAATCAAAGGTAATGGATACGCGTTTTTGATAGTTCCTTCATTTAGGTAACGGTAGTCCATGACCATGTGTTTCTTGCCATCTTTTTTTGGAATGAAGAATACGGGAGCGGTTTGCGGAGATTTAGAAGGACGGATATATCCTTTCTTTAATTCTTTTTGGAGAAAGGTCCGTACTTCTTCTTGTTCTGTTTCAGAAAAAGGTATGACACGCCCCTTTTTTGGTATGAAATCTGGTTTTAGATCTATGCTGTGATCCCAGGGTTTTCATTCAGGCATACGTGTGGATTCTGATTCTGAGAATACATTGAGGAAATCATGATATGCAGGAGGCACTGCTTTTTTCAACTCGATTTCTTCTTCTTTTGAGATAGTACAGATGGAGGTGGTAAGTATGCTGTATTGCTAACAATGAGGAGTACAGCGGGGAAATGTGATCATTTTCTGGACCCAATCGATCTCTGGGTTGTGTCGAGACAGCCAATTATAGCCAATGATGATTTGATGTGTGCCTAGTGTAGATACTAAGGCATCCAACATTTCCGTATGTCCTTGTAACGTGATGGCTAGAGTGACATAGTGACGAAGAGTTCCTTGGTTATTCACAGAACCATCAGCATTAATAGCTTCCAGGGGTCTTGCTAATGGCTTCTTTTCTAACTGGTATTGTTTAACCACTTTGGAATCAACGAATGTATTGCATGCACCCGAATCTAATAGAGCTTTCAATGCAACTAGACAATCTTGTCCTTGATACATAAAGTTGATATTGCACAGGATGTTAAACTCTCCATGATGAGCCAAAGTTTTTTCTTTTTTTGAAGGGGGTTTATAATTTAAAGATGCAATGCAGACTGACCTTATAAAGGAATCAAGCACACTATGTTTCTTTTCCAGTGCCACGCTCTCTCAAGACACCTTTACAGAAATTCCAAAAGCACATTTTATTGCAGTGTTCAATTCTGAGCTATCGAAGTCAGAACATGCACTAGTTGTAACAGACCTTGGTAATACTATTGTTCTGCGACCAAAGTTACCCCTTTCAACTTTAGTCGATTTTAATTTAAAGAAACTTTTGAGGTGTTCTTAGCCTTTTCCTCCGTTGCAATTCGATCTCTCCAGTATGCTTCCACTTCTTCTGTGGTATATTGCGCCCGAGATGCCATGATTTGAGGAGACGATACCGCTTGAGCTGCTACTGCAACTGAATCCCTCATGTCGTATAGCTGTGCTGCATGCCAGCCATTTACATCAGGCTGCACCAAGAACTCTGTGCCCATCATGTAGTTCTGGACGTAGTCTTGCGGAGAAATGTATTCTCCCCATTGGTTGTATGTCTCCTGTTGTCATACTGGAAACCTCCGTGGTAGTTTGCAGTCTCTTGCAATGTGGCCTAGACCATTGCAATTGTAGCATTGCACGTTTGGATTGGTAGGGTTTTTCGACGGGAATCGTTGGGGATCTCTGTTGGTGATAGGGCAAGTTTGTTGAGCACCTATGTCCATCGGAGCACCTCTATCAGGTTGTGTCCCAACTGCAGTGAACTTGGGGTTCACAGCCGGAGGATGCACTGTGGGATTGTAGAGTTGTGGAGTAAAGGGTGATCGGGGGGCAGCATTTATTGGAGGTCATGACATGATCTGTGGGGGTCTAAAAGAAGCAAAACTTCCATGTTCTTTTTTTTCTTTTTTCAACGCCAATCCTACTTTCTTAACTAGTTTCTTAAAGTCTTCATACGATGCTTCGGAGTCTTGTAGGTTGACCTGGTGGTAGATGGGCTGATCCACCAATCGTTTCAGAAGTGTTAATGCATGATCTTTGGAAATTTCTGCTTCTTTGGCTAGAAGCTCAAATCGACTTAACCATTCAAACGTGTTTCTGCCCCCTTGAGATAATCGTTCTAATTTAGATAGTTGTTCATGCGCAAGGGAGTCAATCTGGAAGTATCGACTAAACTCCTTCTTCAACCCCTTTATCGTTGGCCATGCTAGATTACCTTGTGGGAATCCTATGAGTTCTTTTCCATCTTTGTCAAAACGGGGTTTCTTTTCTAACTCTTTGTACTCTTCTAACTTGAGTCGTGTGAAGAGTTGTGCCTTGGTTCCTTCAAGACGTGATAACACGGCTACGACTCTTAACTTGTTGGTGTTCCACGTTTGCATACTTTGCCAAAGGTCTACTTTCGTTATCCACAACTTGTAGGTGTTACATTTACTGTCCCAGTTTCCTGGGTCAGCTATTTTTTTGGTAACATCCTTAGAGGAACTATTTTGATTCATTTGGGCCGTAATGGCTGTGAGTTGCGCAAGGATATCAATGAGTTGTTGTTCGGCCAACATTGATGCTGGAGGAGGTGGTGTGGAGAAGTCTTGGTAAATAGATTGTTTGAGTTCTCCTGCAGACGGAGTGGGAGATTCCGAGTCATCTTGATTGTAACCTTCAAAGTCACGAAATTGAGAAAATGAAGATGTATTGATTACTCAGCAATGGATCTCCTAAGCCTATCTTTCAAGGCTTACTTGATCCTGGGAACGTTATGACTACGGAGCTGATAAGATTTATGTGAGGGGTACTTCTTCTTGGCCTTGAGTGTCTCAAGACGGTGCCTTATCCTTTCCTTTTTATCCTTTAAGGCTTTTATCACTGAAAGCTGGATCTCAAGGTCAATTAGAGTGTCTGAAAGTCTAGCCTTTTCTCTTTCAATGAAGAAGGTATACGCAGCCTGTCTAAACCGGGTTCCTTGTGCCCACCTTACCCACTCGTGGTGAGCTGCTGGTTCTTCAAGATGAAGGCGGTCAATCTGAGCCTTGTCAGCGGGGTGTTACGAATTGTGTACGATACTTGATACAATGACTGCTATACTTGCATGCACGAGTACTCAATCATGACTTTCCCTGATCACGTGACCTCCCTCGTCCCTTTCACATCTTCATGCCTTCACTCTGTCACGTCTTCACATCAGCACACTCTCTACCTTTCACTCGTCACAACATCACCGATCAATCTCTTATCTCGATCACCTCATCTTCTTCATCTCCGTCGTTCCCTCTGATTAGTATGATCATTCATGAACCCTGCAAGATCCTAGATGGATCTCTGCCACGATCTCTCTCCGATCAGTCACATCTTGTGATCGATCATTCCCTCTACCCTAGTCTCTGCATCTTCATATCCACTTCTTCCATTCCTTCATATGAGATGCCTAATGTTTCCCTCATGGACTCTTCCCTTCATATAGTATAGCCAATAGCATTAATCACGTATACCCTAGACCCACGACATAGCTTGGTCTGTGCTCGTTCCTGTAACGTATATAAGGGGTTATGAGTACAGGCTGTTCCCCCAGCCTAATCCACTTGTTTCCTTGCGTCCTACCCTGCCTACCAAGGTGGCCTAGTGACAACAGATCAAGTAATGGATGGTATTCACCTGGCCCTCTTAACTGAGCCTCAGGAGTGAGCCGTCTGGAGATAAAGCTAATCTACACTCCTCTCTTCATCATTCCATCGTATTGTCCTGACAGAACCGAACTGCCAACGTTATGGCCAGTCAGCAAGCTCGTTCAAGCGCTAGTACAGAACCCAGTACCTAGAAGAATGGAAGACATTCATTGTATCAAGTACCGAACCATAAAAGATATAAGATCACGTGATGTAGTCTCCATCGTATCGACTACTGATGATATACCTATGACCTCAAGAGGCTATCATTGCCATGCAGGTCTTATCATATTAGGACTATCGTTTACAAATATTTAAGCCACGAGTAGCACAGCGTCTCTCGTTGGAACATGCTTGGGATTATTGAATACACCCTCGCATCTATGGTGACACTGCCCTCGTTCTCAAGGATAGCAACCTGGTAAACAGCTATGTGATTACCCAAGGCTCAGAACCCTCACCCCAAGAGCTGAACATGATTACGCTACACATGTTAGGTTGTAGTGTTAGAAGGAAGACAGAACCATGATGCAATAGTTCGTTGGTTATTAAGGACTTGCAAGAGTAGTCCTGGAGTTCACATCTAGAAGATAGTCCCGCCTCGGTCCTCTCCTTTATCCATACCCTCATCCCTGCTGTTCAGCACTCTCTACTTCCATATGATATCTCAAGGACTCATCATATCGTTTCCTGGTCGTCTGCCGGGTTGGTTGGTTATGTGGTTGGGTAGACGGAACTCTTTGGTTTTGCAACATGGGGTGAATGTCTTCTTCGTTACCGAGATAGTCTTCAATCTCGGAGGTGGCTCTTCTGGTGTGGGGGTACTGTAGCTCTGGAGTAGGAGCTCTTGGAATGAAACGATGTTCAAGTAAGTCAGGAACTCTGTTCAAAAGTTCCCAACCAGTTGTTTGGGCGGTGTTACACTTTTCTCTATCCACTACATGCACTACGCTTCACTCTAGACTATGCAGCACCAATGTGCTACCTTTCATCTCTTTCTTACGTCTCGAATGCTGACTCGTTCGATCCAACCCTTCGCCCAGCTGTGCTTCCCCTTCTGCTCTTCATGTCTACACACAGTATGGTTCTCTTTCATTAGCATTCCTCTTTCATTACCTTGTTATAACCTTGCCATAGCCTTACCATCGCTCCCTTTATGCCATTGGCTACCACAGCCATGGGAGCTCTCATTACGCTATTGGCTACCTTCACTTCGGTATTATCTCACGATTCCTTTACGCCATTGGCTACCGCTCATGCGGTAGCTCTACTTATGCTATTGGTTACCGTTACCTGGGTACACTCTCACACCCGCCCTTAACCAGGGTTCAGGGTACTATACGAGTACTTATACATGCCTGCGTAGTACGATACCTTAGCTTTCATCTCCCTTGTACTTCATTAGTACTAGGCCCTTGTCCCAATCCATGCTTTGCTCGTTATCCTGTGTGCCTCGTCTCTACGACTTGGCAACCCTTGACCCTAGTCTCATTGACTAGTCAAACCCTTAACAAAGTGCTATACGATATGCCCTCCTCACCTCATACTTGACCTCTGACCCAGCCTAGTCTTGCAAGAGCTACATGCTGTCCTGCCCAGTCAACGTGTAACAAAAGATGAAAGCTAACCCAACGCGACTAGTCTTCACTAGCTCGCTCCCCACGACACCACGTCGCAACAACCTCAACCCCCTCGACCCACTGTCAACTCTTGGTGGTCCCCGCGAACCAACCAAGCTCTAGCCCAGTCTTCTTTTGACAACGACAAAGACTCTCAATCGGACACAGACTCCAATTCAGGTATCACCCCATCGAACTCCACTGCTGATCACCTAGCCACAGCCCTTAGCCATGCCCTATCGGCCCAGGCATCCATCCCCAGAGTACTCACACCACCGTCCCCACTCCCAGTCCACCGACATCTCACATTCTCCCCAGTCACCACCTCTACCCCAGCTATGTCTAGCTCCACCAAACCCATCGAACTCCATCTTGGCATCTCTGAACACTTTGATGGAGACTATAGAAAAGCTCTGCCATGGCTTAACACGGTCATGTTCTACCTCGCCATCAATGAGGAAGTTTACAACACCTCTGCAAAGAAAATTGCCTTCACCCTCTTATTTATGACCAAGGGCTCCACCGCTACATGGGCCCAGAACTTCCGCCTTAAAGCCTATGACACCACAACTGGTGCTATCGACATGGGCACCTACCAGAACTTCCTCAAGGCGTTCCAGGAGTCCTATTAGAACCACCAAGTCGTGGCCGATGCCATCTCCTGGCTTGCCACCACCTGCATGACCCTTAACAAGAAGAAGGAATACGAACCTTCAATCCAAGAATACAATGCTCAATTCGCTATGAAGAAATCAGAAGCCGAGATCACGGAAAACCAAGTCCTCATCAGCTATTATGCTGCTGCCATTCCCATCTCCATCATGCGCCACATCTACGGCATGGAGAAAGTCCCCACCACTGTCGAAGAATGGATGACGCGGGCCGCCGCATTTATCTCCCAACATGAGCGAGCCAACTGCGTCACTTAGCAATCCATTAGACCGCGTCAGTTCCACCCCTTTCATGCAGCTCATGCTTCCCCCAAAAACCCAAATGCCATGGATGTAGACACTGTCTGTGTCAACAAGCTCACCCCCGAAGAACGCAAGAGGTGCTGGGACCTCAAACTATGCTTCCGCTGCCGGCAATCCGGTCACTGAACAGATGCCTGCCCCAGATTCAAGAGTGCTTCCTCCCCTCCATCGACGAAGAAGACTCGAGGGATCGCCTCGCACACACCACGTGTCGAGGAACTCATCAACTTAGCAGATGAAAACGAGGGGACAGCCACCATCGAAAGGATGCAGGGTTTTTAAAGAGGGGATTGCTTAAGACGCGTAGCTCTCCCCCTCCACCTCCCATGTACACTAAAGTAGAGGAAATCAATAGACACTCATTGTCTCTCTTGGTCAATCTACTCGTATCCACGAAACAAAGCATCGCTGCTACTGCCCTCGTCGACAGCAGAGCAGAAATCAACTGCATTGATTGGCACTTTGCCAAAAGAAACAACATTCCCCTCACAAGGCTTGACAAACCCATCTGGATTGCCAACGTCGACGCCTCCCCCAACAAACAAGGAACTGCCAAGTATGGTGCCGATATCTACCTCACCATCAGCGACATCATGCACAAAGTGCACTTCGTAGTGATCCACTGTGGGTCCAACAACCTCATCCTCGGTGCGCCCTGGCTGTGCAAAATCAACCCCCAAATCGACTGGGCCACCAAAGTGGTTGAAATCAAATGGTCCATAGACCAATCCCAAAACTACACCTGCCTCCACTCTCACATCCCTGCCAAACCTCTCCCCAATAGGGAAATCCGCGTAACCCGTGAAGAATCCCCCCACTTCTTTAGGTACCTCAACCGCCATCAACCAGAAGAACAAGTCACCCATAACATACACACCCTCAACCAAATAAAGAAAGTAGGACAATGATTCATTAGGGCTACGACATTGACCAATCTCACCATCGAAGCCCTCCAACACAAACCCAAGGTCACTCTCCCCAACAGGTACAGCGCATTCACGGACATCTTCGCCGAACCCACCAGCAACCAACTTCCTCCCTCATAGTCTTACGATCATGAGATCCACCTTTGCGACACGTTCAAACCCAGGATTAGCAAGATCTATCCTCTGAACCCTGAGGAAAAGATCGCGATGGAGGGGTTCATCGATGAAAATCTTAAAGCCGGAAAGATAAGACCGTCCAAATCCCCTCAAGCCTCGCCATTTTTCTTTGTCAAAAAGAAAAATGGTAAACTACAACCATGCCAAGACTACCGCTATGTCAACGAACATACTGTTCGCGACGCCTACCCTTTACCACTTATCTCCAATCTCATGGATAGATTAAAAGACGCCAAGGTATTCACCAAGTTCGACGTTTGTTGGGGATACAACAACATCCAAATCAAAGAAGGGCACCAGTGGAAGGCAGCCTTCATCACCCACAAAGGCCTTTACGAACCCACGGTCATGTTCTTCAGCCTCTCCAACTCCCCGGTGACGTTTCAATGGTTCATGAACAAGTCCTTCGCAGATCTCATCGCTGAAGAATGGCTGGTAATTTACATGAATGACCTGCTCATCTTCTCCCCTGACCAGGAAACTCACAATGAATGTACTTGCTACATTCTTGAACGAATGCGGCAACTCAACCTACAGCTCAAATTGGAAAAGTGTGACTTCAACAAACCTGAAGTCGACTACCTCGGCATGGTTGTCTGACCCGGACAAGTCGCAATGGACCCCGTCAAACTTGATGGTATTGCCAAGTGGCCACACCCTTAATCCATAAAGGAAGTGAGGTCATTCCTAGGGTTCACTAACTTCTACCGCAGGTTCATCCCCAACTACGCCACCGTTGCCAGACCCCTGATCGATCTGACGAAGAAAACCCAACCCTGAAACTGGATGGAGACTTGCATGAACACCTTCGACACCCTCAAAAAACTCTTCCTCGCCAAACCGGTACTCACCTTTCCTGACCTCGCGAAATCATTTGTAATCTCCACAGATGCATCGCTCCACGCCACGGGTGGCGTTCTCTCCCAAGTAGGAGACGACAGGCAGTCACACCCATGCTCCTACATCTCCCAGGCGTTCTCTCTGGCCGAACAAAACTATGACATATACAATCGGGAACTACTCACCATCATCCGGGCCTTGAAAACATGGCGCCACTATCTGCAGGGAACGGGGCACCCCGTTACCATATTCACAGACCACAAAAACCTCACATACTTCCGAGAGGCGCAGAAACTCAACCGATGACAAGCCAGATGGCTCCTAGATCTTGCTGACTTCAACTTCCAACTCCACCACACCCCGGGTCCCACCTTGGCTGCCCCCGACGCCCTCTCCCATCATCCCGACCATTGCACCCCCAACTTGGACAATGAACACACCACACTCCTTCCCCCCTCACTGTTCATTAATCTCATCGACACCGGCCTTACCTCCCAAATTCGGAAACAAACAGCAGCTGATCCATTTGCCACTGATATCCTCAACCATCTCGACCCCGACACCCTCGTCCACCTCCGTCCCTGCCTCAGGCTATTCCAACAGAGAGATGGCCTTCTCTCCTATCAATGATGCCTCTACGTTCCCCCAGAAACCTGCCCTTTTATTTTACAGACTTGCCATGACCACGAATCCATGGGCCATCCCGGCCTTCAGAAAACCCTCACCCTCCTAACGCAACATTACTGGTGGCCTGGAATGGCCATCGCCACTCGCAATTACATCTGCCATTGCATCCCCTGCCAAGCCAACAAATCTAACACACACCCCACGACCCCTCCTCTCCAACCCATCGCCTCATCAGGCATCCGCCCATTCCAGCAGATTAGCGTCGACTTAATCACTGATCTTCCCCCTGCCCAAGATTTCGACACTCTCATGGTCGTGGTCAACCACAGCCTTATGAAGGGGGTAATCCTCTGCCCTACCAAGAAATCCGCATCCGCCGCCAACATCACAACACACTTTTTTCACTCTGTCTACAAATGCTTCAGACTCTACAACAAGATCATATTGGACCGAGGCCCACAATTCGCCTCCAACTTTGCACGAGCGCTCAGGAAGCTCCTCAAATATGACCTCGCACTCTCCACAGTGTACCACCCACAAACAGACGGCCAAACGGAGAGAGTCAACCAAGAAATAGAAACCTACTTACGAATCTACTGCAGCAACCACCCCACAAGTTGGGTAGAAAACCTTGTACACGCAGAGTTTGCACACAACCATCGCCCACACTTAGTAACAGGGAAATCTCCCTTCTTCCTCCTTATGGGCTTCGAGCCCAAACCACTCCCTGACGTCCCCCTCACCTCCAATAACCCCACAGCAGACGAACACATCAAAAACATGATTGAAGCCCGCAATGAAGCAAATGCCTCCCACAACCTCGCCCGCATGTGCATGCAAAACCGAAACACATGTGCGTACAAACCCTTCCGGAAAGGGGACCAAGTATGGCTTGAAGCCACGAACCTAAAGCAACAAGTAATAAACCCTAAGTTCACGCCAAAATGAGAAGGACCATTTACAGTCACCCAAGTCATCTTCCCTGTCGCGTTCAAGCTACGCCTCCCGAAGACGTGGAAGATCCACCCCGTCTTCCACACCTCCCGAAGACGTGGAAGATCCACCCCGTCTTCCACGCCTCCCTTTTGTCTCCGTATAGAACTGACGGAACAAACTCTGTTCCACCACCTTCTGATTTAATAGACAGAGAGGAGGAATACGAAATAGAACGAATCCAGAAACACCGTCGAAAGCCTTCCGCCCACTCATTTCTGATCCGATGGAAAGGATACAGCCCAGAGGATGACTCATGGGTCTCAGAAACAGATCTGTCACATGCCAAACTACTCCTCACTGACTATAAAAGATGACACCATCTTTAAACTACCCTCTGAACACCACCACATTCTACACCCTAGCCATACGCCTCACATCCATGTCCATCAGCACTAACTACGAAAACCACAATGCCACCACTCAGAACATGTCATCACGACAGGAGAATCCCCAACCTGAAGCTAGTCTTGATACGTCGTCATTATTTCCTTCTATTTCTTCGAGTTCTCCATCTGCAACCCTCTTGTCATCACATCAGACGGCAGCAGATGATTCTATTGACACTACTTTTAATTCTACTCCGTGAAGTGGAACCCTTTCCGTAGACTTACCCCTCTACACCCACAGAATGCGTGTAGGCCAACATGACGTCAACTATGCCCTCTGAATCCACACCTTCACCCAAGATGCCCACCTCACCATTTCCATTGAGACCCACCTCGACATGGGATCACCCCTGCAGTCACTCTACACAGCGTTCCTCGCCCTACAATGTCTACATATGGGCTCATCCCGCACCCACAACAACGCTAACGCCATATGTGCCTTCCTCATCTCTGTTATGAGCTCGGTCACCGTCTCCCTTGAAAACTCCCTCCTCAAGATGGCGTACCAAATGGAGTTCGGAGAATTCCTCAATGGACTGGATGAATATCTTCGCAACCTCGCCACCACGGAGGTAGCAGAACCCGCTACGTCCCCTACCCCCACTCTTAACGATGAGGCATTGACATTCGACGAGTTAATGATCATAGAATGACTCGAAACCTACTGGACCGGCGCTCAAGGACGGGTAGTTCTCCCACCATCACACCTCTGCTATAACGAAGCATGCTTTCAATGCCATCGCCTTGGGCATGTCCGTGTCAATTGCCTGGTCTATCAGTGCCCCTTCTGCATGTTGTGGCAGCCTGGCCACACCCAAGAAAGGTGCATGCTCCG
>JBBPJS010000807.1:0-13756 GCA_038088835.1 Singerocomus rubriflavus | reverse complement strand
TTCTCATACTCATGGCTTCTAGAGAGATCAAGCAAGGATTTGTGAGGCTTGACTAGCACATGGACAGGTGGCACCAAGCTATTCCTGTACTTCTTGACCTGTCCTCTTGGACCAACACAACTCGTGTTGACTATTGGGTGTTCTTTCTTTGTCTGGAAGTAGGGCCCGAAGTTGAAGCATCTTGAAGGTCTTTAGAGATTGCTGACAGAACTGCTAGTCTGGGTGGACATCATTGGATGTGAACTCACCACTGCAGTCATGTGCAAAGGTGATAGTTGATCAAGAAAGGCTGGTGATATTGAGAAGCCTGTTACACCTATAGGTTGGGTAACTGATCCAGTATCGACATGGACACTAGGTCATTCAATGGTGTATCTGAGTCACATGATGGAGGGGCTTGTGGTGGGACATGCTGTAAGAGCGGAAAGCCTGATGTAGGCACTGCAAAGGCGACCCAACATATCGGTGACGATGAATAACTGCTGCAAAACCTTGTAAGTGACAAAGATCGATGGGTGGATTTCTTTGATTTGCTAGCGGGTGTTCCTGGTGCTGGTGGTGCAATGTTTGCCTCACTACTTGATGGAGGAACATTCTTCGGACCACTTGCGATCTCAGCGTCAGGGTCGACATGTGCCTCACTTGTGCTTGCCAGAGTGAGGGCAGAAGCGTGGCAAAGGGATGGTGGATGGAGTGGGGCAGAGATCGATATTGAAGACCCAGACGAAGAAGAGGCAGTGAACAATGTTGAGATAGTTGGCTTATGAAATCCGGAATGCTGATTCCAGTTGAGGGTTGATGAATTAGATGTTGATAAAGAAGGTCTGTAGCACTCAGATGGATGGTGGGTATGCACTGGTCAGAGATAAAAACAGAGTCATGGCACTGAGTTGAGAGACGTGCGATGTTATCACTTTGGTCTGAATGGTCCTGATTCATAAAATCCATATCAGATTGTCAGTGAAGCAGATGATGTGCGTTAATAGGGGTATTCGTTCTGAGCTGAAATACTTCCGTAGGATCAGGTGTCCTTGCTTTGCATGTACCATCTTGACAAGCTATCTTGCCCAACAATGCACTATCTGACATGCAATGGCTGCAATCTGTGCGAGTGAGAGACTGCTTCTTGTGAGCATGATACTGTAGAAGTTTTGAAACTTTTTGGTTTGCACATCATTGACACATGGGCTGCGATAACTCAAACAACCACCCATTTGTCGTGGATACGACTATCATAGGTTAAAGGTCTTTGACCAGACTATACAGTTTTAGTTCTTGTAGGAACAAATAGTTTTTGAGATCGTATTTAGGATCAATGACAGTTTTTTGAAATCTTGTCTAGGATTTCGTCATAAGACAGCAGAGATGGGGAAAGAACTATGGAAAGAAAAATGAGAAATATCAAGAGAGACATCGCGTGAACATGACTCTGATGCTTGCTTCGTCTTCTTCATTTCTCTTTGTAAGACTTGCTTCACATCTTCATTTCGTTTCATATATTGATACTTCATTCCATTCTATTTCATTCCGTATCTCATACTCCACTACCCTCCCTTCAAGGCATCATGTCCTGGGATGCGCAGAAAAAAAAATTGAGGGGCTTTCAGGATGCGATCTTGAATTTGGGCATTTGGCAGGGAGTGTTGGTATTGAATCAATAAACGAGAAATTGATACTTGAAATCAATTAACGGTGTTGAACTCTGTGATTAACATGACTTGTGAACTATCACCTTGTCGGTGACACTAATCTGGGCAAGGGGAGGATTTTCTTTTCTAGTCAAAAACTTGAAATGGCAGTGGAAGCCTACTTGTCGAGGATAGAAAGTTTATTTTTTTTTGTTTAAGAAGTAGAATAAACTCTGGAACAGTATTCGATGGACCGTGATGACTCAAACAGATGTCCATGAATATAATATCGTAGTTTTATATCTTCAAATCAGACAGAAGTCTTGAAGACTTTCTTGCTTATCAAGCTCTTCAATCTATTGTTCAATATAATTGACTCTTGGGGCATGGGCTTGTACAGCAGTAGGCCACTTGAATCTTGACAAACACTTTTTGATAATCGAGAAGGATAACTTGAATCTTGTGCAACTTTTCATTACTTGCAAACTTGCTACTACTATTGGTAGTATGACGGTTGTGAAGCGTAACAAGCTCACATACATGTTGAACAGTGATGAGTATCAATGAGGAACTATCTTTTTGTTGATTGAGAAGCCTAACTCGAAAGAGAAAGAGGAAGAGATAAAGGGCAGCGATATATGAAGATTGACAACGTCTTCTAGGTCTTAGTGTCATTAGATGAAATTGATGATGTCAAACGATATTGGGGGCAGTACTGTATAAGATGTCCAAGATTAATGCTCTTGATGTACACGTGTTGCTCCTTGAGACAACAATAACTGATAGAGGTAGACTTCGTTGCGGGTGATGATTTAAACCCTCACAACTACTGGGAATATCAATTTGCATCTGGGAATAACCCTGACCAATGCCGAATGCGGAAGGATGAAGGCTTGCTGATAACGGGGCAACACCGTCGATGTCCTGGACAATCGAAGATAAACGAGGATCGGTCAAAGCCATTTGCTTTGCCTATGCAGAGGGACAGGGAGAAGAGGAACTAGCCAGCGTTGAAGTCACGAAAAGGCCAGGCAGAATTGGATGCAGGAGAAGAGAGGTCACGTTAGTGATTTCGATTCTGAAGTCAAATCTACTTCTCTCGGGGGAATGACGGATAACATGATTGAAGGACGTGCTTGACTTTGCCAACCAATGTTGAATTTGAAGATTTAGACGAACATGGAGGAATGAGGGAAGACCGATCTTGGAGAGTCAATGAAGACCTCTATAGGAATAATCTCGAAGGAAAGGTGAGGGAAAGACACCTCTTCAAGGGCTATGCACGATGAAGGACAGCATATGTAGAGAAGGATAGGGGCCTTTTGAGTAGTATTGGCTAATTGAATAGCCTAGGGACATGCTCGGATGTCTAGTCGGCATTAAATTCACACGAGCTAAAGCAAAGGCTTGAGAAGGATAGGGGTCAGAAAGAAAGACGGATCTTGGTAAACCAATTAAGGCCACTATAGGAATCGTCTTGAGAGTGATGCCTCTTCAAGGGTATAGGCCAGGAAGGACAGCATATAGTAGTAAGGGAATGTAGGTGAGGATCCTAAGCGGTATTAACTAATTGAATAGCCTAGGGACACGTTTAGGTAAATGTGTTTCTTCAAGGGTAAAGAGCCAAGAGGGCGAATGCAGTAGGATAGGGGTGAGGCTTGTATAATGTCAGGAACATCTCTAAGTCCTAGGGCATGGCTCTCAAGAATAGAAGAGAAGAAATGAATATACAAGCCTGAGAAGGCTTCACTGTAGTACAGACAGGGCTTATATATCTACAGTATAGAAAGCTATGCATTACAAAGAGTGAATACTAGGCTGTGACGCTAGCTGTGTAACAGACTGGTAATCGGTGTGTAGTGTAACCGACTGTAGAGAAAAGTCGGTAACTGGGAAATGAGATAACTGGGTATGGAGAAGGGTCAGCAAAAGGGGTAAAAGTTCAGGATCTGACAGTTATAAGTACAGGCTGTTCCCTCAGCCTAATCCACTTGTTTCCTTATGTCCTACCCTGCCTACCAAAGTGGCCTAGTGACAATGGTCAAGTAAAGGATGTTATTCGCCTAGCCCTCTTTATTAAGCCCTAGGAGTAAGACGTCTGGAGATAAAGCCACTCCTCCCCTCCTCTCTCCTTATCATTCCATTGTCAGTCCCTCATAGTATCAAACTGCCAATGCAAGGCCAGTGAGCCAACTTATACCTTGGCTAGTTCAAGTTACAGAATCTATGCAAGTACATGTCGGAATAACAAGCGCACACACAGCCTGGGCCACAATCCATTCAACTGATCACCACTGTCATCGACGCGCCACCATTCTTCATATGGACACAAAGTACATTATATGGACCCTTCATTCTAGCCACACAGAGTAACTACATTCTTTTCCTGCCCCTGTGGACACTTACTATATGGACACTATCTTTGACCCTTCCTTCTGACCCTTCTTTACGATACAATACAGAACTCGTAGTATATAAATGATGTCTCTCGCACTTGAGCACCTCAGTCTGTTGCATTGCACGACAACTGAGGTGAGCTACTTATATGCTTACTCTACTAGTTATTGATCTAACCTGTTGTTGCGGAACCAACGAGTTATGCTACACTGCCAACACAACCCAACCAACCCGGTGGATGACCAGAGATCTCGGTACAGGGCTTAACCATAGATGTCGGAATAAGGGATGACAACTAGGACAGTCTTGAGGTCTGCAGGATAAATGATAGGACTGTGCATCAGGGGATCTTCTGTGTCTAGAGCTCCAGGACTACTCTTGCAAGTCCTTGATAGTAACTGTACTCTTGCAACAGTACTCTGTCTTCCTCCTAATACCTAACCCCTAATGGGAAAGGCATAATTGTGTATGAGCCTTGGGGCGAGGGTTCCGGCTCTTGGGTGATTGCATAGCTATTACCAGGTTGCAACCCTTGAGAATGAAGTTGGTGTCACCATAGATCCGTGGTCTGTTCGATAATCTAACGGATGTTCCAATGAGAGACGCTATGCTACTCATGGCTTAAATATCTGTGAACATTCCTATAATATAATAAGACCTGCATGGCAATGATAGCCTCTCGAGATTGCAGGTATAACATCAGTACTCGGTACAATGAAGAGTACATTACGTGATCTTATGATGGTTTCTAGTTTCTTGGTACAATGAATGGGTTCTGTACTTGCATAGGTTCTGTGGCTTGAACTAGCTGAGGTATGAGTTGGCTCTCTGGCCTGACATTGGCAGTTCGGTATCGAGAGGAATGAACAATGGAACGATAGAGGGGAGGAGTGGAGGTTAGCTTTATCTCCAGATGGCTCACTCCTGAGGCTCAGTTAAGAGGGCCAGGTGAATACCATCCCTTACTTGTACTATTGTCACTAGGCCACCTTGGTAGGCAGGGTAGAACGCAAGGAAACAAGTGGATTAGGCTGGGGGAACAGCCTGTACTCATAACCCCACTACTTATACATTACAGGAATGTGCACAGACCAGGCTGTGACTAGGGGTCTAGGGTATAAGGGATTAATGCTATAGGCTTTAGAGTAAAGGGTATAGTCCATGAGTAAAAGGTTAGGCACTTCATCTATCAGAATGGAACGAAGCGGAGATGAAGTGCAGGGTCTAATCTAAGATGGAAGATCGATCACAAGATGTGAAAGATCAAGGAAGTGATCATGGCAGAGATCCATCTAGGATCTTGCAGGGTCATGATATGATCGTACCGATCGAAGGGTAAAGGCAGAGATGAAGAAGGTGAGGTGATCAGGAATGGAAGAATGATCAGTGATAGACGTGACGAGTGAAAGGAGAGAGTATGATGATGTGAAGATGTGACAGGTGAAGGCGTGAAGATGTGAAGGGATGGATGAGGTCACGTTATCAGGAAGTGTGATGTCATGGCACTCGTGTGTGCAAGCATGCAGTCATAGTGCAGAATCATACAAGGTTCGTACACAATTCATAACATGTGATTACTCAAGGCTCAGACTCCTTGCCCCAAAAGCTGACAATGATTATGCAGTACTCATAGGATGCTGTATTAGGAGGATATGAACCAGATGCAATAGTCCTGTGTCATACTAGGGATGCAACAGTTTCCTAAGAAGTAGTAGATCACCCTCTTCCTCTATCAGATTCCTCCATGCTGTCCAGCACTCTAAACAACTAATGGTCATGAGCTGAATGGTTAAAGCCCCATATAGAAAATGCCAGGTCACCCAACAGGTTATGGGAAGTATCTATGGCTGGTAGGCTGTTGCTTACAGTAGGGTTCACAACAGTTGTAATAATGTTTGATAGCATAGACAAGGACTTTCTTCTTATGCTCAGCCTTCTTCTTCTTTAAGGCCTTAAGCTTGATCTCATAGTGAGTAACCTTAGCCTTTAACTTGGCTAACCTTTCTTGTTTTCTCTGCTCAAAATACCTTTGTCCACAGACTGTAAACCTTGCTTGGAGACACCACTTTACCCAAGAGTTATTAAATTCATTTGGTTCTGAAAGCATGTACCTTGTGACTGTTACACTTGACCTGAGTAGGAGCAAGTGTAGCCCTTGAGTTCACTAAGATGAATCCTGAATCATGTGTTATAGGGCAAAGGGTTGGCTATACACAAAGTGTAGTCTGAAGGAGTGTCTTAGTGCAAGGTTACAAGGTTCCTTCAAGAACTAGGTTGAAGAGTTCACCAAGATGGCAGTGTTGAAGGTAGAACAATGTAAAGCAACTGATATTGCTTTAAACAAAGGTTACAGTGTACACATAGTACAAGAGAGACAAAAGCTAAGGTATTCATATATGTAGGTCAAGTATATATGTATCTGAATTATGTGCACAGACCATGCTTTAGGGAAGGCATGGGAGGTGCCATTGGCTTGGGAACCAATGGTGTAAGTATTGTAGTGTGAAATCAGAAAAAGAAGGAAAAAGAAAAACAGTGATGCTGATGAATAATGGGCCAAGCTGTGTGCAGAAGAGAAGAGCAGAATAAGAAGCACAGATGATGGTGTGAGAGTGGGAAAGGATGAGTCAGCATCCATGAGTCCAAGTTTGAGGAAAAGAAAAGGGGCTAGCAGCACTGCTTAGTAGTATAGAAGGAAAGAAATGTAACAGTGACACAGGCTAAGTTGTCCTGGTCAAACTCATTCTTATAGTTGAGGTAGTTGTAAATGAAGTCAGAAAATGGAGAAGGAGAGTTGGGAGCGATGAGCTCAACCAGTTCTTCAGGCCAGTCCTGAAAGAAAGGCTATTAGATAGGGAAATTGGCATAGGGACCAGCAATCTCAAAAGTCTATGCTAAGTGGTCATTGGGATCAACAGACCATTCCCTGGATGGGGGATAGGCAATGAAATAGTTGGTAAGAGGGGTGGACACTAATTCAGAAAAGAACCAGATGTGTAAATAGTCTAATCCAAGTGTTGAGTAACCTAGCAAAAAATTATACCTCTGAACAAAAAGCAGTGGCAAAGGCTTGAGCTTTCACAAATACCATGCAGGGTTCTTCCACAAAGACCACACAGATATCTTGATAAGGGTAGATGGGAAATGGTGGAGAATAAGAGTAGAGTAGTATTCTTAGGTCTTAACCTACTAGGAGGCAAGTAACTAAATGGATTAAACTGAGGGGTATCAGTTAAAAGTTAACCCCATATTTATACTATTCTAGGATGCACACAGACCAGGTGACATTATAGATAAGGTGTGAAAAAGAAGAGATGAAGATTAAAGCATAAGGCCATTAAAATGAAAAAGAAGGAAAAAAGCAACAGAAATGAAAAGAAGGCTTCTTTCATAAATGGAGATTAAACAGGCAGTGCCCATGAGGCAGCCATAATGCATGACATCATTGGTCTAGGCCTGATCATGTGATCTGTTATGACTTTGCATATATACTTGTGTGCACTCATGAATATCACCTGCATACTTTGTGTTAGTGCAGTGTGATGACTTTCCCTGGTGCAGTGATTGCACTTTATAACCTCATGATTTCCCTGGTCACATGACTACTCCATTCCTTCTTCACATCATTACTTCATCATGTGTTCCACATTTCAACCCCTTTTCTTTTCTCTTACAACTATTATGACCCCTGTTGTGAAACCAAAGAGTTATGCTGCACTACCAACTAACTCAATAATCTGGCAAATGACCAGGATGAACAATATGGGGTGATAACCTTTAATGTCAAATAAAGAAATGGTGCTGGACAGTATAAGGGAATGTGGATGGTAAGAATGGGCTGTGCATCAAAGGGACTTCCTATTCATGAACTTCAGGACACTACTATTGCAAGTCCTTGATAACCATGGTACTCTTGCAACCAGGTTCTGTCTTTCTTCTAACGCTACCACCTAATATGTGTAGCATAATCATGTTCATACCTTGGGGTGAGGGTTTTGGCACTTGGGTAATCACATGGCTGATTCCAGGTTGCCATTCTTAAGAACAATGTGTTGTTACCATAGATCCATAGGTCTATATGATAACCCCAACAGATGTCCCAATGAGGAGCACAATATCACTTGTGGCTTAAATATCTGTGAACTTCTAGGATCAAATATGATAAGATCAACATAGCAACAATGGCTTCTTGTGGTTGCAGGTATAACATAAGAGAACATTATGATGATGGTTCCCATCATGTGGATTTGATATGTTTTGAGATTCAGTAGTTTCTTTCAAAGAATGTGTTCTGTACTTTTATATGTCTGGGTTTTGACTGTGACATGATACAAGCTTGCTCACTGGCCTTGACATTGGCTATTTGGTGTTGTGAGGTTCAGTTCAATATGATAAGGGGAGGAGTGGAGGGGTTGGCTTTATCTCCAGACAGTCTCACTCCTAGGAAACCAGTAAAGGTCCAGTAGGCAAATAACCATTCTTTACTTGAGTCCTTACACTAGGCCACCTTGGTAGGCAGAGTAGGAGCAGGAACTAACAAGTGGATTAGGCTGGGGGAACAGCCCTTGTCATAACCCCTCTACTTATATGTTATAGGAGAGTGCATAGACCAAGCTGTACACTAGGGTCTAGGGTATATGTGATTAATGCTACTGGCTCTAAGATATAGGGGAATAGTCCATAAGGTAAACACTAGGCATTCATATGAAGTGAGAATATGAAGAGTGGATATGAATGCAGGGAGTAAGATATAATGGAAGATCAATCATCAAGATGTGAACAATCAAGAAGGGGGGTCATGGCAGAGATCCATCTAGGATCTTGCAGGGTCATGATCAAAATGCAATCTTGATGTGTGATCATACTAATTGGAGGGTAAGGGTGGAGATGAAAGAAAGGGATTGAGATCAGAATGAAAGATGTGATTGGTGATGTCATAAAGGGGTGAAAGAAGAGAGATGTGAGAATGTGAAGACATGACAAGGTGAGGGCATGAAGATGTGAAGGAATGGAAGAAGTCACATGATCAGGGAAAATGATATTTATAAGTACTTGTGCAATGCAAGCATGCAGTCATAGTACTGAGATTCATACAACATTCGTAACAACCCCTAACTGATCATCTCAGATCCTCCCACATTCTTAAGGTGTCCTCACCTTTCTTATATCTGCCTTTACCCTCCAATTAGTATAATCACTTATCAAGATCACATCTCAATCATGACCCTACAGAACTCTTGATGGGATCTCTGCCACAATCCCTTTCTTGATCAGTCACATCTTGTGATCAATCTTTCATTTTAATAGTAAGCCCTACATTCATCTTAGCTCTTCCATTTCTCCCTAGATGAATGCCTAACCTTTACCTTATGGACTACTCCTTTCTGTTGCAGAACCAAAGAGTTATGCTACACTGCCAATCAAACCAACCAACCTGGCAGATGACCAGTCATAATAGTGAGTTCTAGAGATAACATCCAAATGTAAAGAGTGCTGGATAGCAGGAAAAAGGGATATGGGACAAGGGAAGGACTGAGTTGGAACTATCTTCTAGGTATGAGCTTTAGGACTACTCTTGCAAGTCCTTAATGAACATGGTACTCTTGCAACCAGTTTCTGTCTTCCTCCTAACACCACAACCTAACATGTGTAGTGTAATCATGTTTGACTTTTGGGGCAAGGATTCTGAGTCTTGGGTAATCACATGGCTGATTCCAGATTGCCATCCTTAAGAATGAGGCATTGTCACCATAGATCCATGATATGTTCAATAACCCAACAGATGTTCCAGCTAGAACAATAATGTCACTAGTGGCTTAAGTTAATGTTATCTGTGATTTAATATGATAAAATCCACACAGCAATGATAGCCTCTTGGGATTGCAGGTATAACATCAGTAATCAGTATGATAAAGGATTATATTGTGTGGTTCTTTAGTAGTTTCTGATATGAAGGTTCTTCCAATGAATGTCTTTCATTCTTCTCAGTACTGAGTTCTATACATTGACAGGGAACAAGCTTGCTGACTGGCCAGACATTGATGGTTCAGTGTTGTTAGGGATAATATAATGGTATGATGGTAAAGGGAAGGGGAGAAGTGGCTTTATCTTCAGATGTGCCTCACTCCTGTTATGGACAAAGAACTATACTCATAAAGATAATTCCTTGAGTGGTCTTGAGCATTGAGACAATGGTTCAATGGAAAAGATATAAGAGAGGGTAATCTCTAGGTCTCACTTCCTATGAGAGGACAATTAACCAAATGGATTAGGCTGAGAGATAACAGCCAAAGACAGTCCCTTTATATACTATAGAGTACTATGCACAGACCAGATGATGTCATAGATAAGATGTGAAAAGGAAGCACACCTCATGGCCATCAAATGGAAAAGAAGCAATGGAGATTAAAAAGAAGAGACAGAAATGAACAGAAGCTTCCTATAAGATGGAAATGAAAGATAGAAGCTTCTGGAAAGGCCTGAACCTTAACATGAGGTTTTCTGCAGGCATGACATCATCATGACATCATTGGTCTAGACTGATCATGTGATCTATCAGGTGACAAGTCATGTGACCAAGTCATGTGATGCTGGAAGATAAGATAAGATAAAAGAAAGAAAAGAAAATCATACAAGTTCAATGCAAAGTTTGTAATACTTTCTCCCCCTCAAGACTCAGATTCCAGACAAGTCAAGTTTTTATAGGGTGAGAATAATGAAGCAAAGTCCACTTCCATAAGATGGAGAGGTCAAGGAGCATTAGGCTGCTGAGCATGGAATGTGGATATAGCATCTTTGGCATTATCTAAATGCATAACCAGTTCCCAGGTTCGATCTGAGTCATCCCAGCCCTTTCAATAAACCAAATAATGAAGGGTACCATCAATTAGCTTAAAATTGACAATATGGTCCACTTTATATTTCTCATCTCCCTCTTTCATAACATAAATAGCATCTGGATGCAAAACAGGTTGAGATAGAAGAGGTTTGATATAGGGCTTTATGTGATCAACATTGACAACTGTCACATCCATCCTCTGACCCCTATTGCCCCTCCTCCATCCAACTCTGTCCAACTCTGTCAATCCTCGCATCTTCTACAACTCCTATCCCTTGGAGTTCCTACTCCAAAGTTCATTCCTCCATTGTGACCAGTCTAAACTATGCTGGACCTATTTGCCTTCAATCATTGCTGTGTATGTTATGTCCTATCACAGTCATTCTCTCATTATTTGTTCTGTCACTCTTTGATGTCTCCATATGTTCCTTGACATTATCATATGGTCATTTGACATTTCCATATGCTTACTTGTTTCACCTTGTACCTTGTACTGTACTTCACTCATACTTAAGAGCTGCACTCCCTGTATATCTTCTTAGTATGAATATCAACTAGTCATTCCTCCTATCGTTGTTCGACTACCTTGCCCAACTCTTACTCCTCCTACACTACCTCCACTTTGGACCTCTGCCCCTACCTCCTATGAAATACAAGGACATGGTCCTATATAAGGGCACAACACATAAGTCCTGCACCAATGTCCTCACTAAGTCCCCCTCTACTTCATTCCCCTGCTAGAACTTCCAGTCCACTCTTGTTATGAACTTCTTTGCTCCTCCCTCAGATCTCTGCAACTTTGAACTTTGACACAGAGGATATGGACTTGATAGTATATTTGTACTCACAATTGTATAGGACTTTATCTCTCCACTAATGACTTCAAGAACATTCACATATCGACATGAAAGTGCACTATATAGTGCTTTTGGCAGCTCTTACACCATTCCTGGCAAGTTCACTAGCCTGTCTGCCAGGCCTGGTGACTCCATCTCTGATTACCTCACCAATTGAAGCTTGCTGTCTCCCTTGACACCACTTTCAGAAGATTCAGAGTCTCCTTTGAGACTCCACTTCAGGGAACTACCAGTTGATGATGATAACATAGGACTTGGTGGGCCTTGCAGGCCTCTGCCCCCTGGGCCAGGAGACAATGGTGGAGATGGTAACCCTTCCTCAAACTTCTCAAACTTCGAAGATGACAAAGATCCTTGAGGTCGACATTAGGAAGACACCTTCAAACCAGCCAATGATGTTTCACTGGCTTTTGAGCCATTTTCACAACTTGCTGATTCTATTCATGAACTGACCAAATAGGCCTTACAATGCAAGAGTTCCAACCCTTCAAATATCAAAGTCCACAAACCTGATCTGTTCAATGAGACTGATTTGAAGAAACTTTGTTCATTCATAGTTCAGTGTGAACTGAACTTCCAAGCAAACCTGAAGTCCTTCAAGAAGAACCAGTCTAAGGTAACCTTTGCACAGTCGTATCTCAAGGGCATTGCCCTAGAGTACTTTGAGCCAGATTTGCTTGAAGATAAACCTTTGCAGTCTCGTCCTCTATGGATGATGAACTGGAAAACTTTCCTCTTTGAGCTGCAGTCTAACTTTGGTCCTCATGACCCTGTTGCAGATGCAGAAGCTCAACTTAAGTGACTGCAGATGTGAGACTCACAATGAATTTCCAGGTATATTGTTGAGTGGAACTATCTTGTGATTCAAGTCCACAAATGGGGCCCTGGTGCTCTGCATTGGAGTTTCTACAATGAACTTCTGGACTGCATAAAGGATGAGCTGTCATGGCAGGGTAAGCCTAACAATATCCACAATCTCTGAACCCTCACCTAGCAAATCGACCATTGACACTGGGAATGTAAGGAAGAGATCAACTGTGCTAACAAGGCCTCCAGTTCCAACTCCAGTCAGTAGAATGACTCCAAGTCATCGACCAACAACTCCAACTTCAACTCCACTTCTTCATCAAAGCCTAAGAACAATAAGTCCAAGAGTAACTCTAACTCCACCTTCACTAAAAGTTCTTTGAACTCCTCTGAGGGTAAGAACATGGACAGTAAGGGTAGTACCACTGACCCTTCCATTTCATCAAAGCTTGGCAAAGATGGCAAACTCCTCCCTAAGGAGCATCAGTGCTGGCTGAAATTCAACTTATATCTTTTCTGTGAGAATGCTGGGCATTTTGCCAAAGATTGTTCTAAGTCAACCTCTAGAGCTACAAAGGCACAGGCTACTACTGCTAACCCAGCAAAATCCTTCTCCAGCTCCACCTCCTTTGAGGTGAAAAAATAGAGCATGACTTCTTTGACTCTGCATAGACTGGGAGTTGCATTGAATCTGACCATGCTCTAACAAAGTTATGTCTCAATGTGTCTGCTCTTGTTATGACGATAGAACTATACTCTTAGGAACAACCCTTGAGTGGTCTTGTTACGGTGAATCGATGGAATGATGAGGAAAAGAGGTAGAAGAGGGTAATCCTTAGGTCTCACTTCCCAAGCTAGGATGAGTAACCAAATGGATTAGGCTGAGGGACGACAGCCAAAGACAGTCCCTTTATATATGTACATGAAGTGTGCACAGACCAAGTGATGTCATAGATAAGGTGTGAAAAGGAAGCACACCATGAGGACATCAAATGGAAAGGAAGCAACGGAGATGAAAAGAGAAGAGAAGAGAAGACACGGAAATGAAAAGAAGTCTCGCACGAAACGGACATGAAAGATAAGGGCCTAGACCTCAACAGGAGGTTTCCTGCAGGCATGACATCATTGATGACATCATAGGTCTAGACCAATCATGTGATTGATCATGTGACAAGTCACGTGACCTAGTCATGTGATGCTAGAAGATAAGATAAGATAAAAGAAAAAGT